>JANHGN010007306.1:9234-61150 GCA_024605025.1 Megaceryle maxima | reverse complement strand
CGAGGCTGGTGTTGGTCTCTTCTCCCAAATTACTAATGATAAAATGAGAGGAAATGGCCTCAAGTTGCATCAGGGGATTAGATATTAGGAAGTAATTCTTCACTGAGAGAGAGGTTGGGCACTGGAACAGGTTGCCCAGGGAGGTAGTGGAGTCACCAATCCTGGAGGTGTTTAAAAAACAAGTAGGCGTAGCACTTGAGGCTGTGGTCTAATGGATGGATAGATAGATAGATAGATAGATAGATAGATAGGTAGATAGACAGATAGATAGATGTATGTTAGGATGAAGGTTGGACTTGTTGATCCTAGAGGTCCAACCCTAATGATTCTATGATTCTATTACTTAAAGGCCTGCCTGTTCAGGTATCTCTAGTATGACCTTCTTTTCGATTAATTCAGTTCTGAATTGCTTCTCACCTTAGCTCAGGCTGAGCACTTTTATCATGGGTTTGGGGACCTGGATGTATGGCAATGCTGTAGCATCCAGAGTGCTCCCTGGGCTGAATAATGAGTAATGTAAAGAAAGGAGGTGGTGACAACAGCAAGATAAAATCAGGATGCTTCAGCTAAATATGAGGAAAAACTTCTTTACTGTGAGGCTGACAGAGCACTGGACCAGGCTGCCCAGAGAGGTTTTGGAGTCTCCTTCTTTGGAGATTTTCAAAACCCACATGGATGCTATCCTGTGTTATGTGCTCTAGGCCATCCTGCTTCCGTGGTGGGGTTGGACTAGATGATCTCTAGAGGACCCTTCCAACTCCAACAGTTCTGTGATTCTGTGTGATTCTGTGATAACCTAGTGCTGCTGTTCTTCTGTTATATAATTTAAATTCATTTAGGTGTGGACTTAGCTTGTGACTTAAAAAGACACAGATACTGTTCAAAGGCAAAGAACAGGAAGATATTATCTATGGTGACTTGTAGTTCCTTTTCCAGACCTCTTTCAATAGTCATAATTTGCCCCTTTCACCTCCTATTATGGGAATGTTTCTCTCCCCTTCCATACTAAAATCTTTCAAGCCTCATTTACATATCTAGTTCATATTTTTAGTGAAAATTTTGAAAGCATGTATGAGTCATGGTTTATATGTAATATATATAATAATTACATCATATTTACAACATACATTCCATTAACTGCATGATTCTTCATGTTCCTTCTGAACACCTTTTTCTTCACATGTCATTGTGCCTCTTTGTCACCCAGAGTTACTCCTTTACCTTTGGTGTTACTTATTTTTTAATCTTTTTTTCCTTTTTTCTTTTCTTTTTTTTTTTTTCTTTTTTCTTTTTTTTTTTTTTTGGTAGAAAATAATTAGATATCATAATGTTAGGCAGAAAAACCAAGCTTTCAGAACCAAACGTTTATTGACTTGTAAAATGTAACAGCTGTGATAGCACAGTACATGTGTGCGTGTGGGAGAGTTACTGCGAAAGACTACCTTAGTTTGGGATTATAAAATCTGAGAAACGTCTGGTTAACAAATGAATCTCACAACAGAATTAATTCTTCAGCTTATTTTTATCACTAGCATTTAACCTGAACTGTACTACTAGATATTTCCAATGCCAGGGAGTCACAAGTTGGTAGTTATAATGGGGAGCTGAGTGCAATGTGGTTACCAGGTCACAATGGACATGAGTGTAGGACAGCTACTGTGGGATGGGAAAGGTAGGCTATATATTTTACATTATATATATTTTTCATGGAATAACTTACTAGATGTCTGGGCTAATGAGGACCCTAAGTTTTTTATGTGGCAGGCAGGGATAGAAAGTCTTATGGGGCAGGCTCCAAATGGCTCATCATGTGCAGAACACATCGTCCCCACTTGGGGTCAATAATACCCTACAAGCAGCATGAGTCTCTCCTTTTGAGCCTTGCAGCAGGATAATTCCTTCTTTAGTTGGAATGAATATCCTATGTTTCCAGTTTATTAATCTTAGACTCTCCAGTAGGATAATTAACATGCATTTAGACTTTGGGAGCCACAGGGCTGCACTTACTTATGGTGGGTGCCTTATGCCATTTCCAGCTATACTGCTGAGGAGGATGATGACTACATAGCAACAAGGCTATAGCTGTACTACACGGCTTGGAAGACTTTGTCAGACTGATGCAGTGAACTGTAGAGGAATCTATGGGGCTTCTTTTGCCCACTCTAAATGCTCACCTCTGTTGGGACTTGCAGATCTCTTTCTTCAGTTTATGGACATGGTGTCTGGTCTTTGATAACTGGATGTGTACAAGTTGCTCCAACAGCTTCGATGTGTCTTCTCCCATGACAAGGATGTGTAGATATTTCAGTCTTTGTGTTTCAGGATCTCAGAGCTTTACTTCTTTAACAAATGACCAAATGCTTTTGATTGTCTCCTCTAAGCCCCATTGACATGAAGTATGTTTTTCAACTGGTCACAGCTTCTGTGATCTCTTTGCTATCTTGTTTCTTCCTCTCTGCTTCTGTAGCATTTTGGTGGCCTTCAAGCAGTGCGTAATTTCAGTCACATGAAATAAGTCTGTGTATAGCAACCAACCAACAAGACAGGATGGTGAAAACTGCTGCCATACATGGCAGAAAATAGAGTGCAAAAAGCATTTCAAGTGGCTTAAAATTGCTGTATTATGAATTATAGACTACTTTTGCTGTCCTGATAATGGGTAGCACCAACTACTGTGATTCATTGTAGTCAAGGAGCATTAACTTCAGAGAGAAATGGGACAAAACAGGGAAACTGCTCCCTTGGTAATGGGGTATTTTGAGTGGGCAAAGCACTGTAGCTATAATAAATTATTTTACTCTGCTCATTCAGATGTGTCCTTCTATGCCCTTTTGACGTTGAATTTATGCATTATATAGTAAAAAATAACCTAAAGAGTGTGTAATTGAAGCAAGTAGTAACAGGTGTTAATCAGAGAATGTAATCCTGACACATTATCAGCTCATAAACTGATTCAGTTTAACAGAACAGGAAAAATATAAATGTATATATATATATAATCTCATCTATTCACAAATGGAGATGATGGTTCTCTAAAGTATGAAACCAAAGATAGACTCCTTGGGTGTCATTTTATAAGGGACAGGTAAATTTGGGTACCCAACCATTCAGTAGTTGAACTTAGCTGCTTTTTAGCTACCTTCTCTCAGCCTCGTGTTCAAGTGACCCTACAGGAAAGCCAGGGAGATGTGTCTCACTGGGATAAGTTAAATTCTTGTGAATAGCTACCTCTTCACATATTATCACACTGTATTAAATGATAAACTATTTTAGCAGGAAACTTTCACATTATGAATCAGGAACCTGAGAGGGTATTACAGATTCCCATTTCTTTTTGGCTGTGTGTATTTAATCAGGTTGGTATGACACAAGATGCTATTTCATTTAAATTGAATGAATCAATGGAGTATGTTAGCAACACCATTTTAATATTGTCTTGGTAAAATTCTTGGCCTGTAGAAGTCAAGAACAATACTCCTGGACATGGTAATGAGATGATGCCATGATATTAGCTCTTTTGAAAAATTAATGCAGCCAAATAAACTGCTTCTTTCCTCCCTTGTCATTCTTCACATTTTGAACCACTGCCATTTGGACCAGCATCCTCCATGTTCTGCTTTCATTTGTGGAGCAAAGGTATTTCAGGTGTTAGCAATGGGATTTAAAGACCTCTCTCTCTCTCTCTCTCTCTTATTATTTCATTCTCCTGTTGGGAAAGTCACTCAGGTACTTTGTGGTTTAGTTCCTTATTTGCACATTGACTGGCAGGATTTTCCTCCTTAGAGTGTGTTCTGAAAATTAAGATTCCAAATTGGAGGAATTCAGACTCTCCTTGAACTACGTTGGAGCAAGTTCAAATTCTTAAAATCATACAATCATTTTGATTAGATCATCAAGTCCAACCATTAACCCAGCACTGCCAGGTCAGCATTAAACTATGTCCCTCAACACCACCTCTATACAGCTTTTAAATCCCTTCAGGGATGAGGATTCCAGCACCTCCCTGGACAGCCTAGGCCAGGACTTGACAACTCTTTTAGTAAAGAAATTTTCCTAATCTCCAACCTAAACATCCCCTGGAAAAACTTAAGGCCATTTCCTCTTCTCCTATCACTTGTTACTTGGGAGAAGAGACCAACCCCCACCTCACTTTGACCTCCTTTCAGGCAGATGTAGAGAGTGAGAAGGTCTTCCCTGAGCTGCCTTCTCTCCTGACTACACAACCCCTGTTCCCTTAGTCACTCTGCATAAGGCTTGTGCTCTAAATGCCTCACCAGCTTTGTTGCTCTTTGGACACACTCCAGCATCTCAAGGTCCTTCTGGGAGTGAGGGGCTGAACACAGGATTCAAGGTGCTGTCTCACCAGTGCCAAGTAGAGGGGGATGCTTCCATAGTCCTGCTGGCCACACTATTTCTGATACAAGCTAGGAAGCTGTTGGCCTTCTTGGCCACCTGGGAACACTGCTGGCTGTCAACCAACAAACCCAGGTCCTTTTCTGCCAGTCAACTTTCCAACCACTCTTCCCAAGACTGTAGTTTTGCAGGGGGTTGTTGTGACTCAAGTTCAGGATCTGGTGCTTGTCCTTCTTGAACCTCATATCACTGGCCTCAGCCCATCAATTCAGCCTGTCCAGATCCCTCTGTAGAGCTTCCCTACTTTCAAGCAGATCAACACTCCTGCCCAACTTGGTGTCATCTGCAAATTTACTGAGGGTACCTCAATCCCTTCATCCAGTTGACTGATAAAAGTATTAAATAGAAATAGTTCCCAAACTGAGCCCTTCTTGTGTGTATAAACCAGATTATTTTTTTTTTTAATTTTTTTTTGCCTCTATTTGTATACCTTCTCTCTTTATATATTTTGGTTTGCTTTTCCAATTCCATGAGCAAAGCAATACAGCTAGTTGTCATTAAAATGTCCTGGAAATTGGCACTGAAAGAGTAACACCCCAGAGTCCACAGGTTTTGGCTTCCGGAGGGGTGTGTAAGAAATGGTGAGACCTATTAGTGGTTTGCAGTGCCCAGGTCTAAAATGTTGAGATTTTCCTTGTCAATTTAATTTTTTTTTCAATGGAAAAGATGTTCTTTTCACTATATGACTGGGAAATTTAAAGTTGTGGCCATCACTCAAAGCTCTCTTGCCTGGGACAGACATTTCTATTTTAAATAATTTAATTAGTTATAATGATGGATGATGGGTACAGACTTGGGTTCACGGAGAGCAATTCTAGCCTTGCTGGAGCTGGCATTTACCATTTATTGGTAAATAAAAGGGCAGAACTTTGTCTAATGACTTTAACAAGTGTATTAAGAGAATTGGACAGTCACAAAAGATCCTGGGAAATCTGAATTCAGCTTCACTTAGCCATATGAGTTAATTTCAATCATGGAGAGGTCTGTATTGAACAATTTAGACGTCCCATGGTCTTTTATTTATGAGGCCTGCTGAGTCTATTATATTATCTTATAATTTCCATTCTGCCTCAGGTCAAATGCAGATTTCTATAGTACTCAAAGAACTAATAGTGGGAAAGATTTGTTTCCAGATTAACCAGAGGTGGTCCCACACTAGACATTGTTGTGTTATATATATATATGAAACTAAGTCTGTAGAACATCTCTGTTTTCATTTTCTCTTTTCAATGTGCTTTAATTATTTATGACTGTGTGCCCAAAATTTTGCTATATCCTTGTAAGTCACAGAAGAAACATCGAGGGATTATTTTTCCTATTGGGTAGAAACAGTCATAGCTAAAAGGCTTACTTAAGTTGTTTATATCGGGATGTTTTTATAAGCCTTTTGTACAATTTTGATTTCTTTCTGGCAACATGTGCCATGTCTGGCAGTACAGATCCACAGGGTTATAGCTTGGCATTATGTAAATACTATATTTATTTTAATGGGAACTTATTATTATTATTTTATATATATTTTTAGGTACAAAAGGAAAATTCTCTGAATGTAAATTTGTCTCTGCTGAATAGTCATTTAAAAAGAGTGACTGGAAAGTGACATGTGTACCCTTTTTAACTTGTATAACATTGAGAGCCTTAGAAATTTTAGCATCATTCAGGTTAACACATCAAAGTATTGCTAGTTGAACTTAAATCTCTCTGAAATGCTAATCTACACCCTTAACTGTAGTGGAATGAACATACAGATGGTTCTTCTAATTACTTGGAAAAAGAAAAGGGGATGATTTCCTTTAATGATTTCCCCTTCTTTCCAGAGTGAAAGCAGTTCCAGCTCTTCCCTCCAGCTAAATTGACGATTAAAAGATGCCTTTGTCTTGCTTTCAGCTATTGAGGTTTCGTCACAATTTGTTAAAACTTTCCATCATGAAGTGAGGTGTGAATGTAGGGCTATGTAGGTTTGGTTCAGAGGTCATGTGAAGGGCAATTATAATCTTGAGTACTTAAAACCCGATTGTGGGAGTATTTTCACTGTCCCATATTATTGCACTAGTGGCAAAGATAGGGTTTCAGGGCTAAACTAGGAGCTTGGATCTTAGATGCAGAAGGTCACAGATCAGGGAATAGACCCCAGGTATTCAGGTTCCAGACTCATGGTAGCTCCATTTTCCCAAGGATACAAGGAAAGAGATTTTTTGACACATCTCTGGAGCTTTTGACTTCACTGGTGCTTTGTGGGATAACATGTGCTTTGGAGGAAAAGGTGAAAAATGGTCTGTGAGTAATTTTAAAGTTACTAATTTTCACTGTAGACCAGAACAAAGGTTGACATTTTACAATCTCAATCCTGAAAAATGAGATATGCACACTCTAGAAATATGTGGCATGATCACTGGTTATTGATCCATGACCTCTCTGTACCTCTGGATCACAGTGGTGCAGCTATGTGGGAATCTTTTTTTATTGTCAGGGATGGTCTCCATCCAGGTGCATCCATGCCAGTTGTTAGAATATGTAAGGTACAAACCTCCTACTGTTAAAGTTCATGTGGAGCTACCCAAAGAAAGAGAGGGTCTTTGTTCTGTCTGGGGGCACAACCAAGCTGATATAGGTGGCTGAGAAGGGGACTGGGGCTGTGGGTACCCACATCACACTGTTTATAGCCTCTGTCTGTCTTCAGACCTAGAAGGTGAGTTTCATGTCTTCTGCCTTCTTCCATCTCAGAGCCCTGTCCCTTGTGGACTAAAGCTAGTTGGTCTGAACAGGAACAAGACTGGGAAGCAAAAAGGAATGGACTTGATTTCTTCTGGCTCATGAGCAGAATAGCCCTCTACCTCAGTTTTGAAGGTCGTGACCCATAACTTTGCATAGAAAACTATATGTCAGTGACAGTGTCATCCCACAACTCTCCAAGTATTTCAATTCATTCAACAGGGCATCAAGCTGCTACTGTTATTTCAAGATTTAATAGGATTATAAAATTTCCATTTGATAGTGTATTTTCTTGAATATTCTAGGTCTCATAGGTATTTTTCAATTAAAATACTCAGTAGGAACAACTGGAAAAAAAAAAGCAAAAAAGAATAGCTTAAATAAATATAGCTACTCCATTTCTTCTTAGCTCCTACATATACATCTTACTTAATTGTCAATGTTTTCTTTTCTGTTTTTGAGGTGCACCACTTCTCTCCAAGCTATTCAAAAGAAGGTGATTTGTGTTCCTTACTGCAAAAAGACTATTTCAGTGCTCAGAGAGACTAATTGTGAGGTCAGAATTCAGCGGGTTTTTTCTATTAACAAGAATATTGTATAATATGTTTTATAAACAAAACTAGGCTAAGTAACCAGGCTTAAAAGCTTTTTGTCCCTATTAGAACCAAAATTAGCAACCATTACTGATAGAGGATAGAGTTTTGGCTTTTTCTGAATGTATAATAGTGTGGACATCTTAAGAAAAGGCTTTGGAGGAGTTTGTTGCCAAGGGCTGCATATTTTGATTTAGTCTGCTTGAATCTAGGCTTTACAATGTTGGAAAATAAACAAGGGAAGGAGAAATTTGTTAATTAGAAATCCTTGCCTTACTTTCTTATTCTTCTGGAGTTATGACACCTCATAATAATAGGGAAAGGTGGTTTGCCTATGTAGGACATCAGTAGATTTAGATTCCCTTGTCAATTCTACCAGAAATCTCTGTACTTCTCCAGGGTGAAAACAATCCAGACCTAGCTTCATTCTCCCTAGTTTGGAGATGACAGTGATCTTTGCATGATGTCAGAAAGACATGTTCATTATTGTGAAGAAAATGCTGTGAGCTTCTTGGCTTGTTATATTTGCAGTTAAGTTGTCTTCTGTTTGGCCATATCTTACCTTGTTCAATAAACAATGCTCATTGCAAGTCTCACTGAACACCTGCAGTACTACTAAAGCAATTGGGTTACAATAATAAATGGGCCCTATGTAGCATATGTCAGCTCACTTCTCTGGAGATTTTTCATTTTACTCTAGTTATGATATGGTTCTTGTGATTCACTGCTACTAGGAATGAAACATCTGAAACAATACTTACATTTCTTGATAGGAAAGAATTATTTTGTTGTTGCACTGATGAAAAAAATATATAGAATCATAGAATTGTTTAGGTTGGAAAAGATTTTTAACATCATTGAGTCAAACTGTTATCCTAGCACTACCAAGTCTACCACTAAAACATGTTCTTCAGCATCACATCTACATGTCTTTCAAATCCCTACAGGGATGGTGACTCCACCACTGCCCTGGGCAGCCTGTTCTAGGGATTTATAAACCTTTTGGTGAAGAATTTTTTCCTAATATCCAACCTAAACCTCTCCTGGCACAACCTGAGGCCCTTTCCTCTTGTCCTATCTCTTGTTACTTGGGAGAAGAGACAGACCCCCACCTGGCTCCAACCTCCTTTCAGGGAGTTATAGAGAGTGATAATATGTAAAGTGTTGTAAAAAATTTAAACATCTGGGGCACGCTAGACCTTACAGATTTCAGCCAATCTCTCCTCACGTATTATGTTATATCAGAAAGTATCACACCTGAGCCATTAGTTATTTTGCTATTGCAGTTTTACTGCAAGTTTTTAGCAAAGCCAACAGAACCTAAAATTCTGGGTTAAGGTTCCCACATGCTTTGGTTAATGAGTATGAAATCAACACTTGTAAAACAGTGGAGTTCATTTGTTTAATGAAACAGTAGGCACTGTTTTGTTGAATGAGTTGGCATTAGTCACCTAGAATGGAGGAAAGAATCTTCTGTTAAAAAAAAAAAAGAAAGAAAATGGGGGGGAGCAAATTTCTCTGCCTCAAGTAGCATATGTCAGATCAGAGCAGTCACAGGAGGAGCATTTTTTGCTCTCAGTCACCAACATCAGATGGTGGTCCCATGCAGCCCTGAAGCTAGTGACCATGGCTTACAGATATTCAGAAATCATGCAAAGTAAACCAGATTTGTTCTGTAGAATAAAAATGTCTGTGGAAAAATGGATAAATTCTGGGAGAGATATTTATTGTAGACATTGCATGTTCAAGTCTTCTAATCAATGGTAGTTCAATTAATACATTCAGCTGAAAACAAGAGTGCTCATTAAATTAGAGCTAAACTCTGACTTTTTATGTTCATGTACTTAACAAAGCCCATATAAAAAACTCATTTTTTCCATCACAAATGCAGTCACAAAATGAACAAAACACTTCTTAAAGTGGAATGTTATGAGGAAGGTACTTAGAGACTAAACTCTTAATTTAATAGCAATCAGATAATGGGATAGCATCCATGGGGAAAAATAGGACTGACATGAACTCAGGAACTCTACAGATGGAGCTGGAACACTGCTTGTTAAGATTCATTAAACAGTGGAAGAGTATCCAAAGGAAGAGCTGAAAAGGGTGGGCCAGAAAGAGTCACGATAAAGGAAATCTGATAATCTTTGTGGTTCCAAACTTCTTGCATTAAGTAGAAAGATGGTGAAAAGCTAACAGAGCTAGAGAGGGCATTCTAAAGCAAATGTGTTAAAGAAAAGGACAGGGTGGAGCCTGGACTAGGATGAAATCTCCAGCAAAATTCACATTGATTTTTGTAAGAAGATAATCTCAAGTCAGGAGTATTGCCATTTATAACCAGTACTACAACAGAAGTGGTGTGTGCGGCTAAGTCATGGCAGTGAGATTCATTGTGAGATGATCATTCATCTTCTATGTTCCTCTAATTTCTTCCACATTAAGCTTTTTCCACTTCATTTTTTGCTTATCTAACAACAGATGCCTTTAATGGCTGCTGTGAGTAACACTGTGAAGAAGGGAAAACAAGATAAAGAAAGAGAATAAACACAGATGTGGAAGCCTAACTAAAACATCTACAACTAAAACATCTACAATGTGCACACACATACACAGCAAAAATAGATCTGTACATTTGGGGTGTGTGTAGAGGGAAGGTGACTATGAACCAGCTTAGCTGTGAATATGCTGGAAAATGTTTTATTTTCATTTTTAAATAGTACTTCCTTATTCCAAATGGACGTGTGCTGAAAGCATGCAGAAGTCCTCATTAGAAGATCTGTTAGGTTGTTTCTAATCCTGATGATGTAAGTTATTAAAGTCCAATCTCTCTTCCCCTCTATTTTTTAATTATCTTTTTTTTAAATACATGAGTTTGCATGAGAGAGCAGAACAACACACTTCCAAATAGCGTTCTTATCACTATGTAATGTTATTATGTAAATCATAATCAAACTAGATGACAGTCCTCCAGACAAAACCTTTAGCATTAAGAGCTTTCAAAGCTCCAGGGCAGATTGTTGTTAGTGGGATAGTTAATTAAATAGAAGTTGGATTTTATTACTTTATATAAACAACAAAGAACAGCTGGAATGATGTTGGTCCTCTGGCTTTTTTTCCTTTCTGTTTGACAAATATTAATTAAATTTATTGTCCCATGATAACGACATTTTATTTATGGCACTACAGAGCAATAAGACAGCCATTGATCTTTTCTGCCCTCTTCTGCCCTTTACCCATCACCAGGGTAGATGGGCATTTGGGATAATGCAGGAAGTAGGGAATGATTTTTCATAGAATCATAGAAGGGATCTTAAAGATTATCTATTTCCAAGCCCCCTGCCATGGGCAGGGACACCTTCCACTAGACCAGGATGCTCAAAGCCCCATCCAACCTGGTCTTGAACACTTCCAGGGACTGGGCATCCACAACTTCTCTGAGCAACCTGTTCCAGTGCCTCACCACCCTTACAGTAAAGAATTTCTTCCTAATATGTAATCTAAATCTTTTTCATTTTAAAGCTATTACCTTTTGTCCTATCACTACACTCCCTGATAAAAAGTCCCTTCCCATCTCTCCTGCAGGCTTCCTTTAGCTACTGGAAAGCTGCTATAAGGTCTCTTCAGAGCCTCTTTTTCTCCAGGCTGAACCACCCCAACTGTCCCAGCCTGTCCTCACAGGGGAGGTGCTCCAGGTGCTTTTTCCTCCTTTATGTCCCGGCGGGAGGTCCCCTCCGTGTGTCGGTTCAGGACGAGGGCTGCCGGCGCGGGCCATGCACGCCGAGCGGGCGCTGTCCGTGGTGCTGCAGGCGCCGCGCCCGGTCCCCTGCCGGCGGCAGGAGGAACACTCCTGGGGGTGCTTGTCTCTAGGAAGGGGCTCCGACCCCAGCAGCGTGGGAATGCAGAGAGACACTGTTTCTCCGTGGTGCTGTAGAGAAGTCTCATGGGCCCGGCAGCATTTGGCCCTGTTCACAGAGTCACAGAATGGCAGGGGTTGGAAGGGACCTCTGGAGATCATGTCATCCACTCCCCCTGCCTGGGGGGTGCTTTGCCTTTACACCTGTTGCTGCAGAGTCTTAAGTCTCAGCTGTCAGATTTTTCTTGGCAGCTTTCTTCTACACTAAGGCTAAATGGCATGCAGGGCCCTGGGGGTTCATAGTGACCCTGTCTCCAGGCTGTTTATGTCTGCAGGGAACTTTTCCAACACTAAGTCTCTCTAGGGCTCAGCATTCAACCTGTGGATATTTTTGGGACCTAATTCCCACAGTTTTTACTAGCTTGGGCATGTATTGTTACTGCACTCTACTACACTTTACATAAGATTTCATTTCAGTGGTAGTTTCAGGTAGTTTTTTAGGTACCACATTTCAGTGGTAGTTTCACAGAAGGATCTGTAATACAAATGTTAAATTCTATTGATGTCTGTCCAGACAACTGGGAGACGGTCACTCTTGTTTACCCAGTCCCTATTTTTCAGCAAAAATCTGCTTTAGCATGCTTAATCAATAATTTCAACATGAATACCTCTTGAATCATCACAGTGTTTATCCTAATTGTCCTGTGCTTAGAAATTAAAAATAAAATAAATAAAATAATTTTTAAAAAAATCCCTCAAAACTGCTCTCCAAAACCTAACATAAATGAAATCAGGTCAGCTACTTTCTTTGTCATTAATTCCTGCTCTGGTTGGGCTGTCAAAGGAAATCTTAAGGGGGTGAGGATGTGGTGGAGTGAAGCCTGCTTGTATCAAGTCTCTGGGTAGCAATCTTACAGGAAGGCAAATGCAGAGAAAGAAGTATTGGTGATTTTACTGACTGAAGTGCCTTGGGGATGAAATGTTTTTACAGAGTGACTCTGCTGCCCTTGTCTTTCTCCCTGCTTTGTAGATCAGCTGCTCTTAGCAGATGCCAAGATCAGCAACAGTAAAAGTTCATCTGACAAATATTAAAGTGCTGTTCCAGTTGATCTGTACAGGCAACAGTAAACAAATCTTCACATTCAGGAACAACAAAGAACACTAGAAACATCCTAAGACATAGTTTCAGCTGTGCCCCTGTGTATGGGTGTGCATGTATATAGATTTTATTTCTATCTTTTGGACATCATCAGTGGGAATATTGTGAGTGAAGGCCAAAGTCTAAATCTGTGCTGATGAAGGATGGAAAAGAACCTCCTGAAGCCCAAGCTCCATGCAAGAAAGCATACCACGTGCATGTGATAAATGGATCAAGATTTGTGATAAAAGCAGGAGTTTTATCCCCCACAGTACATTGATTTTCAAATAGCTGTCTTTTCCAAGGGGTAATTTGTTGCCCTCCCACTTAAAAGTGATTTACTTTCCATCCTAAATTTGCCCATGGTGAATTTGTTCTTTCCTTAATATTGTTCCTTAGTTTAAATATGTCTTTACCTTCCCTAGAGTTTACCATCTTCCACAGAGTTTTAAAAGAATACACTGTAATTCTACTCCAGTGAATAGACACTCATAGCAAGAAAATTGTCCAGAGATTGTAAGAAAGTAGAGGCAAATTCACCCTGGAATCTATCACAAGGTAGTAGATTTTCTTTTTCTTCCACTTTGAAATACACTGCCTGCTCTGTTGTATAGACCTGCAACAGAATTTGCTCCATCCTAAGCTGTAGTGAAAATGCTTATTATCAGGTGACCTTGATCCTGTCTTTTATGACAAGTTTTCCCTCTGTAGTGGTACCGAATTTCCTCTTATTCTTCTTGAGGTTTTCAAAGTTGCTCTGTGTGATTGTGCAGTTATTCTCCATATGATGTCTGGTTCCAAACCTGGTGGTTCTATAAAATTCAGTTGGTCTGGTCATGCTTTTGTGCTAACATAATAAAATGAAAAGAGTTACAAAGGTTGGTCAATTGAAAGCAAGGTTCTTGAGGAGCATGAATAGTTGCCATCTTCTGGTCCCATTCCTTTGCAAATGTTGCTGTTCTTTGTCTGTGTCTCAGTTATTAGGATATTTCCTCTGGTATAGATGATGGTTTCTCATACATTACCTCATCACATGTGTTATACAAACCCAAACTGAGAAGAACTACTACATATCCTACATTGAGAAAAAAATAGTTCAGTAAGATAGAAGGAACATTAATTTGACAAAAGCTTCCTTTGATATCCTATGTGGTCTCCTCTCTCTTCCTCCTCTGTCCCTAAAACTGAACTAATACTTTCTGTAGAACTGCTGTTAGGACTAAAGATCCTGCACTTCCTCATCCATCCCCTCCCTTCCTACGCTAAGGACACATGGCCCATTTGATTTTCTTCAGTCACAGAGTTGTGTTCCCATGCTGTAAAGATAGGAAAAGCCCTTACGTGTCACTCACCAGTTCCATGGGCCAGTTCTTGTAGACCCGGCAGTAGGGGTTAAGTAGCTCCTGACAGTATGAGCAGTATGAGTTTATTAACTTCTACATTTGGCTTTTACCTTGTTGTGGTAATTGTGAACCAGCACCCTCATTCCCAGGAAATAACTTGTATTTTTCCTCGGTTTTTACACGGTCATCTTAATTATAGCACAAAATCTTTGTAATCTATGGAACCAGCTCAGTTTTCTCATCTCACTTTGCTCAGCAGACTAAGAATTCTGTGCATACAGGGAAGAGTAGACCCCCTATTCTATATTTAGTGTGCAATATCAAGATGTTTTGATTTAAATTCAAGCCTCCCCTTCATTCAAGTTGTTAAGTTCCTCTTCAGCTTAGATGAAGTATCTTAGGCTGAATCCTGAGTTTATCAAAGCTTGACACCTTGAATTTGAGAAAAACAGCAACAACAGCTAGAAAAATCCAAGCCAACCAAATAAACCTCTTGGTTATAAACATGGTTTTTAGAGTTTAGAGACCGTGATGTCTCAGTTCACAGCAGGGGCAGAGAGGATGCATTTATATGATTAAATGATTAAATGAGAGAAGGAAGGACAGGCTGCACTGTCTTGAAATCATTGTGGGATATACAGCCTTGTTCCCTGGCTGGTCAGAAATAGAATTTGCTAACGGAACCTCCAGCCCCACTTCATTCAAAATAGGCAGAGTGTCTATTTTTATTGTAGGCTCTACCAGAACTCCCTGATCTGCTTTGCACAGAACATTCCTGGAAGAATGTGAAAGACTTTTTAAAGGAGTTCTGTGATGCAAAAGAAGTTGTGCTTTTGTCAAGGTTTAGGGTCAGGGTGGCCTTCTAGACCTGTAATGGTCTCTGTTAACCCCTCTCCCTCCCCAAAGGGAAAAGAAAGGGAATAAGGGAGAGAGACCTAGGGATTACAAAAAAAAGATAGAACAGCTTTAATGAAAATAATAAAATGGAAGATATGTAAATACATACAAAACTAGTATTGAAGCCATGTCACTGACACCACTGATGCTGTGGAATGGGCACTGGGGACATCCCAGACTGGACTCAGTGTCAGACAAAACCATGTTCAGGAGATGGATTCTGGAACTAGATTCAGGAATGCATGGATCAGGGACAAAAGCAGAACAGAGTCCTCCTCGGATGCTGGTCATTGCAGAAGTGTGGAAGAAGCCAGAAGAGCTTGACCTTTGTGATCTCTCAGCTTTATATCACATATGACATATATGGGATAGAATGCCTCACTGGTCAGTTTAGAGTCACCTGTCCTGGCCACTCCTCCCAGCTGATGCAGCCTTTTGCTTTCTGTATTCCCCAATGGCACACAAGATCCAGCAGTAGCTCTGGTCGGCATAACAATCCTTGGTAGTAACTCTAAACATCTGGGTGTCAGCACTGCTCGCAGCAGACACTGTCTGTGGAAACAGGCTGCTAACTGCAGAAAGTGCAGTTAGAAGAGACTGAGCTGAAAAGTAAAATCACTGAACAGAATTGCTCTGTTCTAGCTCAAATCAGGATTTTTTTCTACAAAAGAGACACATATAAAACAAACAAGAACACAGAAAACTAATGTCTGAAACTGTGAGCCTTTAATGTCAGAAGAAATCTTTTTGGTCTGTAGAGCCTAAATAATGGAAGAGAGGGCCTGTCAGCTTCAGAAGTACTGTTCAGCTTTGCAAGTATAGCTGCTAGGGTCAGATCTCATTTCTTGTTTTAGTTTGGAACTACAGGGATGATTAGACATGCATGTAAAGAACACTGCATGAGGTGCACAGAACAGCTTCAAGAGGTTTACCACTTTCTGAAAGTCACGTAGGAGCTTACAGTGTTTGTACTCAAAGTGTCTGTACAGACAGGTTAGCGTGAGAGATCATGAAAGCTCAGCTGTGAAATATTTCTGTGAAGTGTTGGTCTGGCTCTAGATATAACATTCTCCATTGACTCAAGGCAGAGCAGCATTTCAATTAGACACTAACCAGCATTCCTATATGTGACACCTTTGTGCACTTGGAATGTCAAAGCAGTTCTAATATGACAGTAATGCAGTTTCTGTGACCTTTTCTCTTTTAATGAGAATTCTGTGTGTGAAATAGGTTTGTACTCAGTTCACGAAGGCCTTTGTCACCTAGCCTAGGAAATTCTAAGCAAGATTAAGATTTTATGTTTTAAAAGGAAGAAAGGGAATTTCTTTGGAGTAAAATGCTGAAATACTTTTTCTATTCAAGCCCCTACTAAATATTATCTTCGCAGCTCCTGGCTGTAGAATACAGTGGAATTGAAGATTTTTTTTTTTCTGCCTGAAGCCAAAGCAAACAGAATATCACTAGCAGAAATAGGGTGTGAGCCTTCAAAAAGAAAATATGCTTGTTCCTGGTTTCAGAGGCAAAAAAAACATTTAAAGGTAAGAGAAAATGCAGAAAGATTTCTTGGTATAGCTTGAAATAAAATAACCTCTAAGGTTACTTACAGTATTTTGTGACCTGAACATTAAGCTGATCTTGAAGGCTACTTTAAATGATGTTTTGTTTGATTTTTATTCTCACATAACAAAGTACAAACCTTTTTCTTAAAGAAATAGAATGAGGACATTTATTGGATATACTCTGCAGCTCTTTGGAATGAAACAGAAAAATCACTTAGGTAAAAACGTGATTTTCAATTAGTATATGTGCACCGATATTGTGAGGCTTCTTTCCTAGCATAAGACTTACAATTCCAGTAGGATGTGGGCAGTATGAAGTCCATTTACATGTGCTCCCCATTCATTTTTCTGTGTCTTTTGGCTTATTCTAGAGACCATGTCTAAAGCCTACTGAAATCCTGCTTCAGTAGGATTTAAATCAGACCACACTTCTCTTCCACATTAAGTGAAACAATTGCATTTATGGATTTTAGGAATTACTTCTGCAGCATGCTGCAAATGGTACAGTTGCACTGGGTGGTGAAAGCAGTAGGAATCTCATTCATCCTTGCCTCCTTGCAATTTCTACCCTTGGGTCCCTCTCGTGTTCTGGATTTGGGTATGTAAAGATAAATAGGTATTATATCCCTTTGGGTTCCATCCAGCTCGGGTAGGTGAGATTAGACTCTGAAGTGGATATAACATTTTTCATATAGGTCATGGGTAGGTAACTACATCCATGAAGTGAAGGATGGTGCTCCCGAGCAACGTGGCTACATGCTTGTTCTCCCCTCAGGCTGGAATTATGGCCATATCCCAGTCCATTGCAAAATCTAACCATAAATGCAGCAGCACAGTGTCAGCACTTAACTCTGTTTGAAATGCCCACCCATCATAAATAGTTGTGGGAGAACGGCTCCAGTCTGAACTAGGACTACACATTAGCTACAAGATTAGCTTCTACTTTAAGATTAGGGAAAGGATTATGACACAAATGAAGTCTGTTAAAATTTCTGATTTATTTAGAATTACATCAAATCAAAAGATTTGGGTTCTACCCATAGCATCATAGAAAATAGTGGGTTAACATAATTCCTTAGAGTAGTCTAAGAGATTAGTACAATAAACTGTCCATTGAAATTGTGTCTAAATCCCCTGAGTGCCTTCCAAAAGCTTGCAATGTTCTCTGCTCTGAAGCACTGAGATTTTGTTAGGCTGTTCCATTTATTTTTTCATTTCCCTAGCTGGTATAAATGGATGCAGTGGAGTTTCACTATTTCTCACCAGCTAAGGTACTGGTCCCAGAAGTGGTTGAAATAGAAGAGTGTTAGGGGAGAATTAGAGCAATAAGCAAGAGCTGGATGGGGATTTCTGTTGAAGTGTGTATTCTGTAAGCATTTATCCCAATTTCTTGCTCTCTAACGTCTGAACCAAACAGACCAAGTGTTTCACAGAGTGGTTAGCACTTGTCTGGTATAGAAAAGGTTAACAAACCTACTGCAGGAATGAAGAAACACCCCAAATATTTTTGGGCAGCTGAAATATTAGTTTTCTGTGGTTCACTGCAGGTACACTGTTACAGCTAAGATATTTGGAAGACATTTCCTTTGAAATGCTCGCATGTGGATTACTTTTAAAGATGTATAAATCCCAAAGAAAATAGTCACAATGCGTGAGCAAACATTGTACCACCATTAGAAAATAAATTTAAATAAAATAATATCCTTTGTGCTACATGCTAAATACACATTTCTAATCCTAACTTCACTCACCAGGTACGTAGCTGAGTCCCTCTAGTGGCATAAGCAATTATTTGGTTTCAGCATGTTATTAAAATTCTATTTTACAGCCATATTATAGCAGCAAATTCACAGGTAGCTTTTTTGAACACTCTAAGGGCTGTGGCAAAGTGAATCTCGGATTAGCTCCTGTGCAGGTTAGTGATAATGAACATAAATTGATTTTTAGCTGTGAGAGGCAATTATAGATGCACTGGAAGAAGAAAGGAATTTTTGAAAGGATATTCAAGAACTAATTACTGTCAGTAAGAAACACGCAAAGAGCAACGTAATACCCAGGATGGCCAATAGGGATAAAAGCTTATACACAAATCTGTCATGACCTAGTAGTGAAGACTGTTTAAAAACACTGATCTCCACTTAGCTTGTAAATGCGCATCACCCTCTTTCTCACTCATATATTCTCTCTCTCTCCCCCCCTCTCTCTGACACACACACACATGCTCCTGGATTTGCAGAAGACAGACATCTAGGGCACTTCTTGGCATCCACAGGAAAATCACATGGGATTAAAAAACCACAGCAGTAAGTACTCACTACATTAAATGTTTATTAATTGGCATGCTGTCAAAACCCAGATTTAACAGTAAATACAGGAGGACTTTAATGGGAATTGGTTGTATTTGATTTTTCTTAGGAACTGCTGAAAGCTGCCTCTCAAGGATTACAACTTCGCCTTTTGCTTTTACGGATGCTTGTTTACTATCCATGTGGTAACCTCTGGACAGCCAGTAAACCATTCATTATCCACACTGATTGAGTGCAGGAGTAGTACAGTGGTAACTACTTCACTTAGCTGACAGCAGACGACAAAAGGAGAGAAATAATGAATTCGGACAATTTAACCTCCCAAAGCTTCCTCTCTGCGATTCACAGCAATGCCAGCAATTTATTCTCAGGGCTCCAGTTTGTTCAGTCCTTCAAGCCACTGATCATCCCCTGCTACTCGCTAGTGGTTTTTATTGGTATCATTGGGAATTACATTCTCATTTATGTCATCTGCAAGACAAAAAAAATGCACAATGTCACCAACTTTCTGGTAGGCAATCTGGCTTTCTCAGACATGCTCATGTGTGCAACCTGTGTTCCCCTGACGCTTGCGTATGCCTTTGAGCCCAGAGGATGGGTGTATGGGCGTTTCATGTGCTACTTTGTTTTCCTGATGCAGCCTGTCACTGTGTTTGTGTCTGTCTTTACCTTGACTGTCATAGCTGTGGATAGGTATTATGCCATGGTGTACCCATTCCGCAGGAGGCTCACAATCCCTATTTGTGCCTATATCTTGGCTGCTATTTGGTTGCTAAGCTGTACATTGGCTGCCCCAGCCTTGGTCCATACTTATCATGCAGAGTTCCCAGAACTGGATTTCTCCATCTGTGAGGAGTTTTGGTTCCACATGAAAAGAGATCACTTAGCTTATGCCTACAGCACTCTCATCATCACCTACATACTGCCTTTGGCTGTCATCTCCATGTCCTACCTGAGAATCTCTGTCAAGCTGAAAAACCGTGTAGTCCCAGGCAATGTTACCCAGGGACAAGCTGAGTGGGACCGAGCAAGGAGAAGAAAGACCTTTCGCTTGCTAGTCTTAGTGGTGGCAGCCTTTGGAGTCTGTTGGCTGCCTCTGCACATCTTCAACATGATAAAGGACATAGACATCAGCTTGATTGACAAGCAGTACTTCAACTTCATCCAGCTGCTGTGCCACTGGTTTGCAATGATGTCTGCTTGTACCAATGCCTTCCTTTATGCCTGGCTCCATGACAGCTTCAGGGGGGAGCTGAAGAAAATGTTTGCCTGGAGAAAGAAGAAAATCGGACCCACTACAAACTGCATTATGGCCAGTGTGGTGCTGTAAACAAGAGCTGATGGGAGCACACTTCCTTCATATGCTAACACTGTAAGTCTTTTCCACTTCTAATTAGACCTGATTCCTGACTTTTGGACTCAGGGCTCAGTTATAACAACTCAAGTCCCATGTGTAGCTTTCCCATCATCTCCACTCCTACTGGAGAAGGAGAAGCAGATGTCATATCCCCAAAATGACTTCTTTGTCAGGAGTTAGAGGCCAAGGAGATGTTAACAGAGTAAGATACCCTTGTGTAAGCTACAGGGATCCTTCCTGACTAGATATTGCTGGCAGTACCCAGAATCATCATGGGATGCAAATCTCCTGTGTCTCATGAACCTGCAGCGCAGCATCTAGCAAGGTGAGATGCAGTATTGTGAGAGGGAAATAAAAACAGAGTGATGTTAGTTCGAGCTGTTAGAGCTGTAACTGCAATGCAGAGGAACTGACAGACTATTTGTAAAGTCACATGGTGAATTTTGCTGCCATCAAGGATGGATCTATCTGTGTGATGGAAAGACACCCACATAAGGGATCATTAAGACATACCACCACTTTACTGACATTCCTGCCATTGTCTCTTGTAACCCCAGTTTGCCAACCCTACTGCAAGGTGGCTGCATTCCCTGCCAGAGGAGGCGATGTCATTGTAGCCTTGCCAGTGCTGAGATGCTTTCCACTCGTTCCTTGAGGAACTGATTTTGATGTATGGCAATACTTCCATCAGCTTTGATCTCCAGAGACAGACAGAGACTTTTATACTGTCTTCAGGAGCACTTATGGAGGTGTCTGTTAAGAGAGAGCATGTGGAAAGGGCTGTTGACTTTGAACTGTGTACAAGTATTTTCTGACCAGTCAAAGAAAGACCTGTCAAACAGAGTGCAGTGACAAGTGCTCTCTTGTGAAGGAGTCTTTTGGGAAGAAACAATTTCCTTTAACATTCACCTTTCAATGTGATGAGGGAGTTAGAAGCTATAATCAGCCTAATGGTTTCTAGTTTCTTCCTCTCTGAACTGAAAATACCTGAGATAACCAATAAGTATATGGGATAGAGTTCTGAAAGCAGTCGTTTCTGAAGAGGTTTCTCCCAGCCTGCTCAGCTGGAATCTGGGATAGTCTGAGGAACTGCTTGATACTGCTCTGAGATCAGTCGGAGAAGCAGCGCAGTCCCAGAGTGGTTTTGGCCGTGGTCAGCAAAGGCATCTGTCCAACTGCAGCTGCGCGTGGCCAGAAACTTATGTGCTGCGAGGCAATGCAAATAGACAAGAGGGGAGAGGGAAGAAAGGGAGGATGGTTTCTCTAGTTTGTAAATGTACTCCTACTGTGAAACTGTGACTATCACTTTGCTAATCAGCATTTGGTAAGATTAATCTGATTACCAAAAAAATAAAGCAAAACAACAAAACAACAAAAACACACAGGTGCATACACACACTGGGAAAAGTGTTGGAAAAACATCTGAAATCCCTTTTCACAAATCATCTTATAATTTCAAGCTGTTCTGCTGCTAGTACTGGGTGTTAGAAGCTGATTACAGAGACACTGAATCAAGGAGGTCTTTTTAAAGTGGGCATTACTTGCATTCACTCTGTGATTAAGTGTATCTGACTTGCTTATTGTGGTTTAAAGATTTGAATGACATATTAAAGCATGTTTTGCTTTTGATGAATGTTAAGAAATTGATTTTTCTTCAAGCCCAATATAGAAATACTGGAATAAATGGTGATTTTAAAAAGGCAAAATAACCCCTTCCAAATAAAACAACCAGATTTTATAAGCTTTTCAGCTTTTGTTTCAGGACTCTTGTAAAAAGAGAGTAGAGAACAGGACACCAAGAGAGCACTGAAACAATACTGCAAAAAAAGCAGCTTTAAATAACAACAAATTCCCAAATTTTAGAGATTTTTCTTCTATGGAATTATGTTACTTCAAGCTGTTAATTTGACTGTTTGTAAAAGTTAATTAGCACTGAGATGGCCCATAGTGTGTACAGCCTCATGCACTAAGTATGGCGCTGTAATCCAGAGTGATTCAAAGCCCAGCACGGTAACTGGGAAGACTCTTTTTAACCACAGCAGGCCTGGGATCTTTTCTTTCCTACACATCATGTTTTCACCCTCATTTGCCAGCACTACAGTTTGGCTTATTAATGTTCTCTTGAATGTTGGTGACTACAGATGGCTGCTGCAGAGAGCTGCACGAAGGAAACAAGAACTTGGATTTCTCCGTCTGGTTTTTTTCCTTTTTTTTTTTGCCTTGAGACAGAAATGAAGGGCTGTTCAGTGCATACATTGTTCCCACGGTGACAGATGCGGTAGGAACATCTCGCTACCAGCAGCCCCTGAAGCTGCAGTTACAGCACTGTTGAGGTCTGTCATCTCAAAGAGGTCCTCAGGAGTGCCCAGCACAGCAGGCACCCTCACGTAAGTGCTGGTTTAACCTGTACATGCCTTGAATCTGTCAGGACTTGCATTTGCAGCAGAAAGCTCAGAGACTGCCCCTTGCTTCAGGCCCTTCTCAGGACTAGGATTTGCAGATTCACCCTGAAATTATGCATTGCCCAGCCGGTGGGCTCCTGAGGCTCTCCTCAGTAGCCCCCCTGGCCTACCTCAATGGGTCCTGCAAGGCCATTTTTCCAGGATTTCCCTGAACAGTGCACAAAGAAGTCCAGCCCTGAGCAGGAGGGCTGGGGAACCTGCACCCAGGCACAACCGCATTCACTCACCCCCACCTCTTAATTGAACCCCCAAAAATCTTTGCCTGGTGTAATTACTGTTTTCTCTGATATCCAGAGTAATAAACAGTAATAAGATTTAGAGGCTCATTGGTGTGCTTCTTTAATACAGTTATGCAAATAATTATATTAAAAGCTGTCATGTGAAATATATTTGCTAATCTCCACCCCTCCCTGGGGAGCTGCTGTCATTCTCTGAAGGACCAGGGCTCATCACTACAGTATTTTTGGTGGTATAATTTTTAATTACAATTTAAGAAATCATTGCACGCTTTGGTTTTATAAAGTAGCCTGGTTCAAATCTTAGTGAACTTATTAATTTCCCCTGTAAAGTTTTAGTTTTTGTTTCTTGCTTACACTCAAATCCAAGGACTCACACACTGGAGAGCAGCTGCTCTGCTGGGATGGAGCTGGACTTGCATCCAAGCTGATGTATGGCAGAATGCTATATGCTTATATATGGGATTTCATTCCTATTGTTTACATGTACCAAGAGACTTTCAGCGAGACCCCAGGTATTCTGCATTTTACATCAGCAATCACATGCCGTTTATGATGGCTCATCAGACTGTTCCTGAAGGACAGTCTCTGGTAACCACTCCTACATGTACTATGGAGTTTGTACACATGCTCTGTGGTGGTGGTTTTGGGTAGATATCAAATGCATTAGCCAGCGAGTTATCAGAGCATGGCGAGCCTTGAGCTTTGGAAATTGAGGGCCCACTCAGGGCCACACTTACTCATTAACAGTCATCTGGGAGATTTCACTGGGGCCAAGACTCG
The DNA here is from genome assembly GCA_024605025.1 of Megaceryle maxima. NCBI lineage: Eukaryota > Metazoa > Chordata > Aves > Coraciiformes > Cerylidae > Megaceryle > Megaceryle maxima. The sequence continues at coordinate 37,498 of JANHGN010007306.1, read as the reverse complement.
ACAGCTCAGAAGGCTTTGTATATTTTCAATGTGGAGATCAATAGAGACACAGAAGGAGGGGATGGGGTGAGGGGGGACAGTGAGATGTCTACACTTAAAGTGAAGAGCACAGATTTAGATAGCAGGAATCACAGCTTCACAATTTGAAGCTATTCTGCATACGTGTTGGAAAGACTCATAGGGTATCACTCTAGCAAATACAGTATATTTCCAATGTTTATAGATGCAAAAATGCTTGGTCAACATAAGCAACTGCCTGTGGTCAAATGCAGGACTGGTATTAAAAGGCAATGTACTTAGCAAACACATGAAAAAAAAAAAAAAAAGCAGTATTTGATCAGGAATTAAAAAAATAGAGTAGATAGCAAACAAAGATCACTAAATCTGAAATCAGGCAGCTGAAGAAAAACAAAAGTTAATCAAGCCTCAGCTAGGGTCAGGTAGAGTTCATGTCTCCCCCACACCCCCCCTTGAAAATGTCAGCTCAGTGCAGTCACCAAAGCCTACCTTGTTTATGCAATACATTGTTTTAAATATTTTTTTCTTATACTTGGGCGAAGAAAACTATGAGAGCTGTACTGGTATTATATTTGGGGAATGACAGGATGGGCAAAAGCAGATCCTGCCATAAGGTCATTGCTCACAAGAGCATCATGAGTGCTTCCCAGCTGATAGACTAGGAAAAGCTGATATTTTTCATACCAGCTGAACAACAGATGCTCTGTACAGTTTTAATTGAGCAAATCTTGCTTGTTGAGGTGAGTTATAATTAGCTGTCTTAGACTCTGCATGGTACAGATATAAGCTGAAAATGGTACACCTGCAAACTGGGGAGAAAAACCCCAAACCAACTAACTTTTACCTCCAGTCCTCCTTTCTGACTGCTGATTATCTTTTTCTTTCCTCTTGCTTCCCCTGGAGAAAAGGTCACTCAAGGGTCAAAGTAAACATTTCTGCCTTATAGAAAGCATACAGAAATCAAGGAGGCTTGCTAAATAGCCAGTTATGACTGACACACAGTCTCTGCACCCAGCCGTTTGCTGTGCAGATCCCCAGCTGGCAGGAGCAAACCTGGCCTGTTTGACACTGAGCGCTGCCTTTTGTGATTGCAGCAAGTAAATACCCCTTCTCATACTCAGTGACCTCATTCTGAGTCAAAACCATCACTAACTCTGGTACTTTGTACTTGAGTTCCCTTCACATCAACAAGAATTTGCTTTACTGAACATCCCAGAGAGTAACTGCAGATGAGTCAAAGGTATCCTGCCCATATTAATGGGACCTTGCCTTCAGAAATCATCATACTCCCTTTTTCAAGAGCAGATTTCAAGCAAACTCTTAGCATGTACTGATATAACTAGATGGGGCAGGTTTTCCTCAGGCTGATTTCAACCAAATTTTATATGTTTCTCTGTTCCTTGATCTCCTGACCCATCCCCAGGCTTTTGAAACCATTGATCAACTAGTCAGTAGAAGCAGGAGCCTTGAGGGTGTTGAAATCCTAGTAGATATCTGAAACTAGGCAGAATACTAGCATTTTCTTGGTGCTCCTCAGGGAAGGAAAAGACATCTAAGTGCTCCTTCTTTTAAGGACAAACCCAGGATTACATGGGGGTTGGTGTAAATGGTTCAAATCTAGTTATGAGATGGCTCTGCTGTCTCCCTACAGGGCAAAAAAGTGGGGGTTAAGGCAAGAAGCTCAAATATGTCCCACTGGAAGTGATGTCCCTTTGGGATCTAAAAATGTACTCTGCCAAGAAGCTGATAGGATTGACTTTCTTGCTTGTCATTGTTTACTTTCCCTTTCTACAGCCTGCTTTGTCAAACTAAGTTAATGAAGCTAGTAATTGATATAAATTATAAAACACACTCAGGAGCACCCTGCACTGTGTCTCCAGCCCACTGGAAATCAATTTGGAATCACTGCTATCTATTTGCAACTGACTGGGCTCTCCATCTTTTGCATCTTGTTTATGTTAATTATCACCATTACATCATAATTTCCTTGTGTTTTTTTTTCTGTTTTTGCCTTTTTTTTTTTTCCCTCTACAGGAACCATACAAAAGGAGATGACAGCTTTAATCCCTACATCTACATTTCCTCCAATTCCTCCATTCCTATTAGGCACTAGAGATGTTTCAGCAGCAGCTAGCAGGGCTGCAAAGAGGAGTTTGTTGCATTCCAGCGTAGCAATGAGAACTGCCTCTAAAGCTGAGCACAGTTCTTGGTTTCCAGATCACATGCTGGAAAGGCAGTCTATGGCTCACAGAAGCAGGAGGGATTTATCTCTGTGGTCTGTGAGAGCCTGCTGATGTGTGTGGTGCTGAGGGTCACTCCTATCCAGCTCAGGATCCCCCCAGCAACATCACCATGAAGTGCTGTGCTTGGCTGGAGGCAGCTGGTGCTTCTGTGAGTCTGGGCAGCACAAGATGGTGTCGCTGTGTCTACTGTTTCTCAGCCACAGAGAGCTGTATTCAGTTTCCCAGCACACTCACAACAAGACAGGCCAGTGCTCTAGTGAAAATGTGACAGCCAAACAACACGGTACCTGTGATGCTTTGTCACAGGTTGCCATCAGTCACAGCTCAAGTCTGCATGACCAGCTGTGTTTGGGAGTGGGAAGGTGAAGTGATGCACTGTATTGTAAAATGAGCCTGTCTTGGGCTCATAGAGGCAGGGCAAGAAAGAAAAAAAAATATTTTTGGACTTTAAGCAAAAAATAACCATCCAAAGGCTAAATCTGTAACTATCTAGAGACTATTTCTGTATGAATGTAGGAGTTACTGAATCATCTTTGCAAGTGTGGTCCCTCACTTGCAGCGTGCCAGTTCAGTGTCTCAGCTTTGTGGCACCTTTCCTCCCGTCCCTCAGCCATCCAGTGAGCTTGAATATGGGCAAGCCAGGCATATGCATGAACCGTTAGTGTGAGCTCCACACATGCAGAGCCAGTAGTGTCTAGTCCACAGACAGATGGGTTAAGGGCAGATGCACTTGTGAAAAAGGTTTTTTATAAAAATAATTGAAAAGTTGGGGATGGGGTTCTGAGGCAAATGTTCTACCAACCCACTCCTCAGCAACTGGATGGAACTCTGGAGGAAGTAAGAGAGAAAAAATCCGAATGTCACATGCAAGAGTTAGCTATAAGCTGTATCATCAACTAGAAATTACTTTCTGAGTCACTAGATACAAATTATTTCAAATCATTAAGACAAAAACCTTCAACAGTCAGCTTTGGAATGATGCCCCCTCAATTATCAGATCCTTTTAAAATTCAACATCTGTTGTTAATATGTATAACCTAAAAAAAATTAAAAATAAATTTGAAACCATCTGAAGCACTAGACACAGCATATGGCAGACCTGTTTAATCTTAACAAGTCAATAATATTATCATTGTGAATCATTCCTTCATTAAAACATGTATTGATGTCTGGTATATATAAGAATGTTTATTTGTAAAAGCCTTTTGTACCACCCATGCAATTGTCAGTTGTCACAGCTAATTCTAAATTGTTTTGACAGTACTTCCTCTTGGAAAATTGCCACAGACTAAGCATAGACAAAATGCAAACCATCATTGGTCAAACAAAGTTCTAGCAATGTCACCAGCAAAGTGCAGGGAAGCTTTTAAAGAGCAGTGTTTTGCTGTAGGTAGAAAACCATGGGTTTATTTTTAAGGCATTGTAGAAGGCACTGTTCCAAACACTTCTCACCCCCAAAAAAGTTGTATACAGGGTCTGACAAGATCTCCATGCTTTCATTGTGTAACAATAAGGGAAGAATATTATGAACTAAGAAACATGTTTTCACATGAAACCGTTTTAAATGTCACTACCCACCAGTAAATGCTGCTTACTAGGGATAGGATGAGGCTATGGCAGGTCAAACTTCATAAGTGGGAATTAACAGCCAGACTACCTACACCCTGAAGTCATTAAATTATTGGATAAAGGCAACTGTGCATTGAAAGGCTGTCTTCCAATTGCTTACCAAGAAGATTTACCTCCTTCTCCCACATATTTTAAGTAAAAATGCTTGAATTTCAGGAAACTAATTTTCATGCAGACACATCTCCCTTCAGCCCAGCATGAGGCATCCGAACTCAGAGATGCAGGGTTTTAAAATCACATCTTCACTTTGCATCCTCAGTGGTGGCTGTCAGCTAGCTCAGCTCAGAGCAAAACTTATCTGCACATTAGCATTCAACATTTTGGGTAAAACTTCCCAGTACATTGTACAAACAATCTGCCTGGGATGCTGTCAGTGCTCATATGGATTCACCCTGTCTTAAAAAAATTAAGTCTGATTTGTAGGTTTATTCCAGACCTCCTTTCTGAGGATTTAAACAGAAGTCATAAAATAACCAAGAGCCCTAGGTTAAATAGCTTTTCTATGCATGTGAATTTACTATCAATTTACTTAATAATAAGTAAAAACAAAAACAAACAAAAAAAAAACCAAACAAAAAAACCTAACCCCCCAAAAAAACCAACCAAACGAAACCAAAACACCCGAAACTTCAACATGTCAAAAAATGTATTAACATAAAAAATAAGTAATTCTTAAAATACTTTGATTCCTTGGGATTAGGTCACTTTTAAAAGGTGTAGGAAGTGTTTAAATGATTGCCCACCATTGAAGAAGGTGTATGCAAGTGAAATATCTGGTAGCTTTCTACACCATTATGGGTTTGCTGAGTCATCGGAAAAGCACAGATTTGAGGGCAAGAGGAAAACCCGGGATTTTTAGTGCTAAAAAGAATTATCTGGACAGGCTGAACCTGCAAGATGATTTTCAACAAACACAGCCTAATTTACAGTGCTAGCTATGCTGGAAATGGAGATAATTAGGTACTTCAAATTCTCACATGAGGTGTTTGAAAACAGAGGTCAAAGGTAAGTTGGGGAAAGGCCATAGTGGTTGTGGTGGTTTGACCTTGGCAGGACACCAGGTGCCCACCAATCTGCTCTATCACTCCCTCCCCACTGCCTCATCCTCTCAGCTGGACCGGGGGAAGAAAATAAGATTAAATTCATGGGCTAAGAGAAAAACAGTTTAATGGAAAAGCAAAACAAGGCTGCACACAGAAGCAAAATAAACCCAAGATTGATCCTCTACTCTCCCTCAGCGGGCAATGTCTGGCTCCTTTTCCAGGACACCAGGCTCCAAACATGAAGCAGTCACTTTGGAGGAGAAGCAGATTCTCCCCCTCCTCCTCCTTTTTCTAGCTTTTATTGTTAAGCTGATGTCATATGCTATGGAATATCCCTTTGGTCCATTTGGGTCAGCTGTCCCAGTTGTGAACCCTCCTAAGATCTTGTCCACCCCATCCCACTGCAGGGGGAATGTTGGAAAACAGCCTCGGTGCTGTGTGAGCCTTGCCCAGCAGTAGCCACAGCATGGGCATGTTATCAGCACCTTTCCAGCTCTCAATGCAAAGCACAGCACTGGGAGGGCTGCTAAAGGGAAAATTAACTCCAGCTCAGTCAGAATCAATACACTGGTAGAGGAATGGTCTTAAAAATGTTGACAGCAGTGAACAGAGACTAAATGGAGAGTGTCAGTACAGCTTTCCAAATCTGAAGCTATTCACATTCAAATATGGAGACTGGAGGAGGTGGATAAAAGCGAAATAGAGATACACTCAGTGTTGCAATTCAACTATTTCAAAATAGTTGCAAGAATAGCAAGCCCCACAGATTACCCTAAATTGCAGATATTTGAAACATGGATCTGCAGTTCGATTTTGCCTTTTACTGCAGGAAGTTTAACCTCTGAGTAGCAACAATTGTCTCTGTATCGTTTCTTCTTAGATGAAGCCCAGAGACTTAGTCAAGCCACTATGGTTCCAAAATAAGTTTTGAGGTTGTTCTCCACAAGATTTTAATTTACCATTCACAGCATAACCTAGGGATAGAAAACAGCAAGTTATGTAAATAGAAACTCTTTCTAATGGCCCATTTGCAGTAACTAAATATTTTTAAAACAAAATGACAAAAAATATAAGACAGAGGACTATTGGAAGCTTTGAAGTACCCTGTTTAATCTTTGCATAGCTAGAGATGTTTTCTGTGAAACCACAGCTCTTGTGACCTGGAATTTATGCCTTCTGTGTTTGGTCCCAGCAGCCCCAGAGCACTGATGTATCCAGGGAGAGCAATACTCTTTTAGAAAATATTCTATCTTTGTGAGCTGGATACTGCCACTTTTAATCACTATGACATGTTTCAGTAACTGCTGAAACACAAGGAAGACAGTACTTACAACAAAATACATCAGAATTTAGCTATGCTAATTTCTTTTAATTGCTAATTACTTTTATTAATGGCTAAGAAACCAACAGACAACTATTAACCACTGACTATCAACCCTGCACAAATATTTCCCAATAATCTCTAATCAGCCATCTGAGAAGCCACTGGGGAGTAATAGTTTCATTTAGTTCAGAACAAGCAGCAGAGTGGATAAATTGTCAGTGAAAGCTGTGTCACATCTGAAAAGCAGAGAGAAGCCTAAAAGGAACCTATAATGTCTCTGTGACTCAGAGCATTAGAGCACTGTGATATGCCTGGTTTTAACTGTCTGCTTCTGAAGTATATTTGGACAAACTGCCTGAACAGGAGAGAATACAACTTACTCCTCAACGATTACATGGACACCACCAGCTATAGTTACATTCTGGGTTGCTCTCAGGTACCTAAGAGCCTTAGTCCCACCTCCATCCATATCAGGGGTAGTCTTGATTTCAGATTGGGAGAACAGGAATTTTACAAGAGAACTTCCAACCTGTTAGTTTCCTGTTCTATTATATTCCTAGGTTGGTTTTGGGTTTTTGTTTTGGTTTGGTTTTTTGTTTTGTTTTGGTTGGTTTGGTTGTTTGTTTTGTTGTTTTGTTTGTTTGCTTTTTTTTTAATACAGAAGACCAAAAGCCCTCAGGACTCAGCAATACCCTCCTCCATGTACATTGTTCAATTCTCATATGTGGAAGATCCCAGGAACTGAGACATCTCCTAACAGGTATGGCAGATATAAGATTGGAATCCACGAGGCACAAACTACGAAGCAAAGCATAAGGATACAGAATTATCATCCTAATCCAGAGTTGACACAAACACTAAATCAGAGCTAGTCAGTATATCAAGTACCATCTCATTCACAAGAAACTAATATCCTTCCCTTCAACATTCAGCATTAATACATTTAATAAAATGGCTAGATCTTTATTTACCAAAATATCTTCATCAGTTATTCTTTGTTTCTCTGGAACCTGCTAGCCAGCTGTTTTCTCACTAATTGTTTCTATATTCAAATCCTGTTTTTCCTACCCCCCAATAAACTTTACCTCCAGTTTCCTAAGACAACTCATCCTCTTGCTGAATGTGGTGTCCTCTCACCACCATCAGTTGGCCCTCCAGCACCTGACCTAGCCCAGCAGGCAAAGCCTTTACGTAGGGCACACAGAGACCCCACGTAAAACCCTGGCAGTATTGCTGCAGGCATGGGAGTGTTCTATAGATAGCTCTAGCTTATTAAACAAGTTTTACAACATTACATTAGCAGATATTATTACACGAAGTCAGGTAGAACCCACATAGCAAGAGAGTGATTAGAATAACGAGCTGATACTAATAGAAAAGCCTATTAAACCAGGAGAAAACCAAAACCAATACAAAACAACAAACAAAAAATAAACCCCAAACAACTTTCTAATCTGTTAAGAAAATAAATACTGAATAGAACAAATGAAAACTTATTAAATGGATTTGAAGGAGGCATGAAGAAATTGAGATTCCACTTAATCTTAGACCTCTAATTTCTATTGGAGTACTAAAATGCTGTCCCCAGGTTGTTATATTCTTTCTAGGAAACTTTATCTTCTAATTTTAAGTGCTGACTATTCTTACAAGAGATACTGATAGCCCATCTTTTTGGTGCTTCCTGATCCTGGCACTGTGTGGAAGAAGAAGGAAGATGGATCAGTACGATCAGTACAAAGCTAGACTTGTCCCTACTTAAAACTGGCTTTTGCTCTTGAGTCTGCCCCAGCAATAACCAAGAGCTCAGTTTAACCCCAGCACTAGGCGTTAGCTTCCCTTTTAGCCAGTATAGTAAATATAAGCCAAATTACCTCTTGGTGGCAAGCGACAGTAGAATGTGAGTGGTGAGCATCAAAATCCCAGCGAGTGGTGGGCACCATCTCTCTCTCTTTGCAGCCTCTACTCTGCAGCACTGCTATGCATTCACTGGTCACCCACACAGGGGTTTGTGTGCTGCCAGTGGGCTTTGGCATGTGTCTGTTTGTACAGCTGGTCTCACTCTCTAGGGAACTGAAAATTAATCTGCTTCTATTGAACACCAAGTACCTGTTGTGCTAGTTACTGGAGCCTGGTGGCCTCATCTGAGCTGCATCCTTATTGGTAATAAACCACATTCCTGGTACCAGGTGAGATGTTATCCCAGCCTTTTATGGTCTCTTATCATGGTACCAGAGAAGGCCTCCAGGAAGGAGAAGAAATTATGGTCTCAGTCAGGGTCATTGAGACAATATTTACTTACAAAAATACAAGATGATTTTCCTGTCTGGTTTCCTTTACCTTGTGGGGTGGGCAGACTTGTGACAACACATGCACTGCATCCAGACTCTGTGGTGGTCTTTTTATCGACCATCCCCACAAACCCAGCTGCTACAGTGTGGACTTCCAGGTGTTAGCCTTGCACCCCTGCACCATATAAATTCATAGGGATGTCTGGAATACTGGGTTGGGATGTGAGCCTTTACATGAACTTCAAATTTCACCCTCATGGCTTTATTAACACCCATTTTGTTCCAAATGGGTCTCTTGTTCCTATTGATATTACCTTAGCTATTTCTTCTTTCACTAGCCACTTCCTATGGGCAATTTGAAGATCACCTTAACTTCAGACTATGTAGTATGTCTTCTGCTTGCAAATCTTTTCAACTTGTGTAAAAAGCTGCAGGACAACTGCACCAGCTGTCACAGCCACCCATCCATATGCCTCTGAACTGTCTGAGCAAGAAGACAAATCAATATTAATTAATGGTCCCCTGGAAAGTAAATGATTGTTCACAGTGTGCAATGTAGCAAAGAATCCTGTAGGCTATTTTTGTCTTTGATTTACCACACCATATAAACAAGGGTTATACACGTAGCCTGGAACCTAGAATCTTCTACTTATAAAGGTCACAGCTTCTGTTGAGGTATAAGGACCCTATGAACCTGGGAGAAAAGCTGGGGTATTTTTATTTCCATGGATGAAGCAGGTAAGAGGCCATTTCAGGTGGCTGCTAATTTACAGCAGCTCCTGATGATTAGAACATATAAAAAAACATTCAAGAGCTCAAGTATTCTGATGAGTGCCTATATTAACCTCATTTCCTGCAGGAAGGATGTTTTTCTCATATTTGGCCATTCTCTTTAAAAGCAGAAATACTGGCTAGTAAATGTTGCCTCTCACAAGCTATGGCAGAAAGTTTTGTGCTGTGCTGAAAGGTTTATCAATGTGCTGAATCAATATAGTACTGGCCTCATGAGCAACTCAGAGGGAATATTCAATAGTGACCAGTTGTAGGAAAAGGATTTTTTAAAATGTCAGGCCTTTTGATTACAGATAATCACACAGCAATTCCAGTTTTCAGGAAATGCATTAGCACTATTAGTGGAGACCAGTTCTTCCTTTACTGGAGTCTCATCCAGCAAGGTTTGTTCTCACAGAACAGGAGCAATTTTGTTTAATTGCTCTGTGAGAGTACATGATGTTAGGAAATAGATCATTGTGCACTGGCTCAAATGTATGTTTGAGTGTTGTGCTGCATGAATGTCACTTCATTATAAGCATACATCAAGAGTTTTGTTCAGAAAACAGGATCCTGGGTAGCAGTGATGATTGCCTTCATTTTGTAACACTAAGAAAACACTGTTCTACTCATTTCTTACAGTCTTGGATCCCTGGAATTTCTATTTGTACTCCATCTTTTGTGCAGTTAATCACTCCTGGCAAACACACATCCTTCTGCTTGGTCCTGTAAGGTTTCAGCCAGCATTCTCAATTTCTCCCCCTGGCCCTGCCAAAGAAGAGGAGTTCCTAGCCCTGCCCTTAGCACACTTGTGTCTCCTACCTCAGTGTTTTCGAGAGCTATAACAGTATAACTCTATTGAGCCTACCAGGTCATTAATAAAAACATTTTGAATACAGCCAACTTCATGGCAGTTGTCTGAAGAGCACATTACAGTCTCATTTTGACCATGAGCCGCTGATAACTGCAATATTTTCACTAGTTCAGCCTGTGCTATATCATGTAGATACATTTCATGTAGAACATACTTTTCTACCTTTTAGGAAAAAAGGTATCAAAGCCCATTCTATGGTTTTACACAGGGTTTTTTCATCTCTCCATACAGACCTGCAAACTTCATAAAATAGAGGCTTGTTCTGAGAGGATTTACAGTTGACAAATCCTCTTTTGAATATTATTTCCTTATTTTTTCATGTCTCAGATTGAGCTTTCCAATATTTTTCTAGCATTTGAAGGGAAGCTAACAGACTTTCCAGACTTCTGATGCTTATTTACAGTTCATGTGTTCTCCAAGATTGTGGTTCTGACATTTTTGCCATATTCTTTTACAGTATCCTGGGAGAAAATACATCAGGCTCAGACAGTGTGAAAACTTTCAAGTTCTTTGGGTGTACTGATGCCTCCTCATGTATTTCTGTGGACTTATCCTATTGCTCTGCAGCTTCCTTTTGAAGGGAACTTTTCTTCTGTAAAAGAAAACTTTTTTTAGAGAGAAGTTTCCATTTGAGCAATACTGTATCAAAAAGGAAAGCAAACCAAATATCCTTTTAAAAAATATGAAGTGGGGAGGATTTTTAGTGTTTCTTTTATGCATAGCCTGATCCTGCTCTCTTTAGTGCAAAATAAGACAGACACAACAGGGCACATAAGAACAAACCAGTTGTGTTCCTCTCCAATTCTGGCTTTTACTTGCAGACTTATTTTGCGAGAAATCCAGGCACAGCACCCAGTTTGATCCATCATACCACAATCTGTCAAACACATACAAACACCCACTGTCCTCCACGGTGCTTGTACTTGTCCTTTGGGCCTTGGGAACCCAGCAGCACTGTGAAAGATGCTGCCTTGGTGAGGTCAGGTGCTCCTGAAACAGAAGGTGAAAGGGAAGGGAGGGATAGAAAAGGCACATAAGAGAAAGAGGACCTCATTCCTCACACTTACTTCTCAGGATGTCATAAAAGGACTCAGCTCCTTTGACTTTGCCTTCCAAGGGTCTAGTGGAAGATCAGGCAGTCCACCGGTCCTGTGGTGGATACAAGGCTCTACCCCTTGTTCCCTCAGGCCTCTTAGTTGAGAGCACCAAAGCTAAGCAGGGTAGGACAGCATGCTCCAATTCCTTTCTTCAGATTGTTTAACAATGAACTTCATTTTTACCCTGTTCTTGTTTTATTACCTTACAGCTTTACAGGGCTGAGGTGGCCACCAATGGTTCCTGGGCCAGTGGAGAGCAACCCAAGTGGTAGTGCAAGAATAGGCCACCCAGAGGGGTACAGGGACTTGAGTTGATATTAGTAAAATTATTTGTATGAGTTACAGCACAGCAGTAAATCCTTCCTAGACAGGTAATTTACATTTTCCAAGCCAGATCTTTTAAAACTCTTCTTTCTGTAGACCCCAAAATACAAAACAGAAGTGCAGATGCAAACAAAACCATATAGCCAGATAAATGAGAAGGAGGTGGATCCACTTTAAGGGACTGTAAACAAGCTCTGGCAAGTCCTTCCACATGCAGCAGCTTGCAGGACTGTAATATTAGTCACAGTAATTATTTAAAATTCAAGTTAAAATAACACTGACCAATCCCACCACCTGCTTTCTCAATGAAGGGTTTTTCTGGATTATCCCAACAATAAGGGCAATTAAAAAAAAGACAGGGGCCACAGGCTCATTAACAAATACAGAGTTAAAATGTAATGTTGGGACAGTACTGTTAAGTTTACTTACCATAAGAAGCCTTTATGTCTTTCAGGCAGTTGTAGGGGACTTGATATTCCTATGTTCAATCACTCAAGTACTTAAAATTATTAAGGCTATCTTGAAACGCAGTGGTTTTGTGGTAACACTTGGAGAAGAGCTTTTCTCCTCCCAGTTGTGAACAAGTGGGGTTCCTTACACGTTTCCAGCCACACTTTGGGACTTCGGATATCATAGGTAGCTGAAACTTCTTAAAATACCCTAAACTGCAGCTATCTGATGTTTTGTCACATAAAACTATCCCGGCTTCGCCCTTGAAGTTCATCGTGACGTCGCAGCCAAGTGCGGTGTTTGTCAAGCAATGGGTGCTCTTCCACTGCCACCTTCTGGCCATGAACAGTGGGACTTGAGAGATGGCAGTGAAAGAATTCAATGAACTTGAAATTCAGGAAACAGTATTCAACTGTTCTTTAATTTCTTCAAAAAAAAAACCACAAGAGAAAACCAACAAATTCCTCACCTTAGATATCCCCTGCTGACCCGAACTCAAAACGTAGTAATTTTCCTTAGACCTCCAATGTTTTCATAAGTCTGAGACTTCAGTTAAAAATCTAATGCTATGAGCTAGACACCATCAGCTAACAACAGAAAAGACATTTTCAGTTATACACAGCTGAAGTTTGTCGGAGTTGTTACAAGTTATGATGTTAAACTGAAGAAAGGCTCAGGTCCCTCCATCACCATCTGGTTCCTGTCTAAGGGGAACAGGAACACTTTACAACAACATAAGAAAATTGGGATAAACTTAAGTTTTCAAAGCTTTTTGATCATGGCAGTAAAATAGGGTATATTTTTCTTTTTATATTCCTGTAATTCCCTGTATTGCATCAGATGAGCATCAGGGACCTGAAAGTTCTAACATGAAAAGAAGGAATTTTTTTTTCCCCAGCTCTTCACCCTAGGAAAGTTGTGGCATTTCAATATTTAAAATAAAGGTGGGGTCAATTCTTTTTAGCAAGGCCTCTTGTGACAGGATAAGGGGTAATAGCTTTAAACTTATCATGGCTTCATCTATGCTGGCAATTAAACACCACACAGATCTCTTACCCACTGCTTCCCCCACCTCATCCTGGGGGATGAGGAATCAGGAGGAAGAAAAAGGTGAGACCCCATGGATTGAGATAAGGGCAGTTTAACAAAGCAGCACAAAGAGAAAAAGAAAACAACAGTACTAATAAAATAATAAAGAAAGCAAGTGATAGAAACCACAAGGCTTTACCTCTGTGCCTGATATGCCACCTTCCCTGCTCCAGCTACACTGAAGCCACCCACTGGAACACGTTGAAAACAGACATCCCCATGCTGCCTCAGCCCTCCCCTTATATAGGGGCATGGCTCTGTATGGTACGGCATAGCCCATGGGCTGGTTCAGTTGTTTATCCCGGCTGTGGCCCCTCCCACCTGCAGCCCCTCCCCACTGCTTGGGCCAGCAGCTGCTGGTGATAATGAACCAATGAACCCTAACTGAACCCAGGGTGTAACTGAAAGAGGATATATACAGATTAGATATATAATGCCCGTGATGAAACACTGGAGTGGGTTCCCTAGAGAAGTGATTGATGCCACATGTCTGGAAAAATTCCAGGTCAGGTTGGATGGGGCTCTGAGCCACCTACTCTAGTTGAAGATGTCCCTGCAAGGGAATTAGATGGTCTTAAATGTCCCTTTCAGCCCAAACTGTTCTATGATTTTGTGATCAGGGACACAGTAAAATTTCTAACATGAAAAGGAGAATTTTTTGGCTAGGCCTTCTCCCTGTGAAAACAGACCACAGCTGTGATGTGATCACACATGCCTGTGCAGTACTCACATGAACGACCTTCATTCTTACACAGATTTAGTCGTGCTGTTGTCCTTTTGCAGACCTCTGTGTGTGTATCTGCTGGGAAGTATCCTGAGCATTCAACCTATTTCTGTAGTCAGCTAGGGACAAAATTCCTCCAGTGGTTCCGGAGTAAGTGAACCCAGAAGTGAAAACAACAGTGGTGGTTCCCCAGAATCAGCTGCCAGGCAGATGCAGAAGGGGACAGAGCTGAGCCCATTGAGCTGGTAGCCCCACATCTCTGTGCAGCTTGTGTACACCAGAAAGTATAACAACCACTGTTAAGTTCCATTCTTCCTTTAGCTTGCTAGGGATTGCAGAGAGGACCTTCATTCCTCTATCCTCCAGACCTCCCTCCATTTGGATCAGAACTGAGCTCTTAAGATCACCTATCTGATTAAAAAAACCTTTTTTTTTTTTTTTTTTTTCCTTTGGCTAGGAAATCTCTTATGTGTTGGGCTTGGTTTTCTTAGAAAAAGCTGTGTTTATTTCATAAACTCAGGGATGAAAATAGGCAACTATTCTTGATTCTGACCAAATTTTACTGCTACAGGCATGCAGTGTGCTTCACTGATTAATGAAGTCTATTTTGTACCTAGCCCTCTTGCGTTTTGGTCAGAGAATTTAAAACGATCACCCAAGAAATGTCTATCTCCAGCAGGTGTCAGTGGAGGCTACAGAATGGAGAAACTCCACCAAAACCAGGATCTACTTCCCTCTCACAAGGTGCTTCCTGGCCAAGGAGGGGAGAGAGTGAATGTTCCATTCTACAAAGAAATGTTATTGTAAGAAAGATGGCTTACTTTTTTTTTTTTTTGCTTTGCTTGAAGTAGAGCTCAAAAATTTTCAAAGTGGAATGCTGTGACTGTCCAGAGGGGACAATAATGAAGTGGGTGTCAAGTCGTTATTGAAGGGACAGTAGACATATTTGAAAAGTTGGAATTAGTGACCCATTTCACTCATATTTCAAGGGGGAGTGAAGGGTCTCTGACTGTACTCACTGCAGCCGTGCTTTACCCTGTACAGCACAAACACACAAAAGGGCAGCAGTAAAGTCTCTCAACAGCTTAAATCCTAATGTTCCCTAACATTTGAGTGCTTTAGATATAACTGATGGACACTCTAGAGACATGCCAATATGATGTCTACCTACCTGATGCCCTGCATGTCAAAGGCAGGGGATTATTGCTTCCCCCAGACTCAGCCTCTGGTTCCCACCAGCGTTTGCTAGCTGCTGTTTCCACAGCTCCCACTGACCCATGAGCAGCAGTGCCACTGGCTGCTCACATCACATCTTTCTCCCTGATATCTTCCTGGTGGCTGCCTGTAATGTTGGGTAGTCTGAGAGACATGCTCCTTGAACCAGCAAGGAGCTGGAGTCAAGGTGCATACAGTTGTGGCTTGTGCTTTGCTGCACAAACTGATGGCGTTAATTTAGCTGGTGCAAAAAAACAGATGGCATACAAGGGTCCATGTGTGATCACTCCCTCTCAAGCTACTGTGAATGCAACTGCACAAATACACATTTTAAAATGTGACTAGAACGAAGGAGGATTAAGATCAGAGTGGTCTTCCCTGCTTTGTCTCTCACTAGAGTACTGACAAAGACCTAATAAAAGCAGAACTACCAACATAGATGTGCTGCCCTACCCAGATAGCTTGTGGGAGGACTGGGAAAAAGGAGACCAATCATCAATCACCTATCGATCAATATATGATCACAACTGCACTAATATGCTTCCTTTTTATGACTTTTTTTTTCTTTTAGTGGGTCTCAAAGCAAACAATGAGGGGCTTTCAGCAAGGCTGTTGGCATTTCCCTTGTTCTTCTCCCTGAGCACACATGCAGAGTACTGTTAACTGACTGGCTGAAATCTCCCTTCACAATTTTAGGCAGCTTGTGCTGAAAGCAGGGGCAGTTGAAATCTTATAAAAGGCAGGGTCCATTCTCATCAAAAAACAAACCTTTCAAGAGCTGTTCTGCTTTATTGGTGACATAGAGTGGCGGCATAATATGCCAGAGGTTTCAGAAAACACTATTGTGCAGTATAACTTCTTTATTATCAAGATAATCTGAGCAACCTGCTCTAGCTGCAGATGTCCCTGCTCACTGCAAGGCGTTTAGACTAGATGACCTGTAAAGGTCCCTTCCAACTCAAACCTTTCTGTGATTCTATAATACTCACAAGACAAGAATACTTAGCTGTTGTATGTGTGAAAACAGGAAAAATATCATCTCTGCCTCATAAAGGACCTTGTAACTGATCTGGGACTCTTGTGCTTGGCCCGAGCTGTCACATGTGTACCCTGCGTGCTTGCAAAATCCCTAGTGAGGGCTGCTGCACAGGCACACACATGCGTAAGAACTATAACGGGTTTAAGCTTTAGCAAAAATTAATATTTAGGACAACTTGTTGCAACATGTAAACATGTTTCCTTAGATACTTATTTCCACGAACAAATGCATTACAGAGCTCTCAAGCACTCTTAGCCCTGCAGGGTATCTTCCAGTGAGGATTTTGCTGGCAGTCCCCAAGGTCTCAGAGATGGGCATGTGGGAGGAAGTTTATGAGGTTGTTTGCAAGGTAATGGCAACTTTTTCTGATTCCCAGTGTATAACAACTGAATAGTCTCATATTCTTCGTATTCTCTTGATAACGAGTAATGTACACTGTCCTTGAGCTCTGTGATGTGCTGTGAACCCTCAGTTGCATATGTGTATGCAGACACAATCACACACTGCTAATACAGAAATTTTTTCTGTTGATATCCCCAAAATAATTAGAACCTTCGGTAACCAACAGCAAGGTGATGAATGACAGCTGAACAGACCTATAGAGACCAGCTATAGCATGGTGCCGTGGCAGGGATTCACGAGCTTTGGAATAGCTGGAGTAAGCACTTCTAAAATTCTATGGCTCAGCTTCATGAAGTTACAGAAGTATTAAGCTCCTAGGCACCAGATTAGATTTGCACCATATCCCAGCAGAGACTGGGCTTCCGAATACTTTTTGAAGATTGTTGCCTGAACTCCACAGTGCTGCTTTCTCCAACAAGTGCAAGCTGCTAGAAAGCATTAGCTGACTGACTTAGAGTTGTCAGTTAATCACCCTTTTGAAAACATAGGTAACTGAATGCTCATTTGTCATAGTAAGAGATGAGGAAATATCGTCATCTTGCAAAGGACAAAAAGAGCTTTATGATCTCCAGTTTCCATGCTAAGAACCTTCCATGGTGTTTTTAAGGCATTTATTAAGAGACACCTTGCTTGTTAAGAGCTACCCTCACTTGTGGAGAAACATTTCAAATGGCAGCAGTAGCATTTCTGAGACAACTCAAGTAACAGGTACCACACAACATAAATGTGTGGTGATTTTAAACCACTGTAGTGGTGTATTTCCCATGAAGATTTTATTAAAAGAAGTTCCTACTCCATATCACTTGAAGATCATGATGCCTCAATGCCACTTCACAGGAACATTTTAACTTTGTTGAATATTAACAAGGGGTGAACCCACCTATCTTGTGTGAATAAAACATTTTGTGTGATGATTTATTAACAAGTTCATCAACACACATTTGCAAAGCTTTTCATGATCCTCTATCAATTAATCCATTCACCTATTCAGAAAAGCAAATTTATTAAAACATGCATCCATTATTGAATAACGACACTAAAAGTCTTTAAAGACACTTGGACTAATACACAAAATCATTTTCCATTAACATCAAGTATTGCAAAATGAAAAAAAAAACCAAAACCACAAACCAACAAAAAACCCTTAATATCCATTATCTTAATTTACATTTCTCTAGCAAGAGAATCTCATGTTCATTTATTCCTAGATCTATAATTAAAAGCTCTGACATAAATTCCCAGCATCTTCTTGTCTATTGTATTTTATTCATTAAGATGCATCAGAATTCAGAGGAAGGCTGTATAGATGATTCCTGATGTATTATGCATTATGTATTTTTTCTTGAAGTAGATTCAATTAGGGTTACTAAATTTATCTTTAAGAAAGATTCAATAAAGTATATAAGGAAATAATTTGGAGTTGGCTGTAAATAAGAACCATTCTTACTCTCACACAGGAAATTACTGAAATCTATTGCTGTCACTAGTTTCCATAAAGCTGAGGAGATGGTCTGTTGATGTTTTGCATCTAACATTGCCTCTGTATGTCCAGTGCCACCCTATACTTTTAAAACAAGAAGGCTTATTTGTTAAAAATAGAAATGTGTCACTTCCAAAGTACTAGAGGTTTATTACAGGCTCCTTTCCAGTGATAAAAGGAATGAGGTTTTGGGTGACAAATGCAGGGAGAGCAGCTGTGGGTTTGGTGACCGAGGGTCAGTCAGCCAAGGGCTGGTTTTTCTTCAGGAGGGTTTCACATGAGAGGTCCTATCCCTGCAAACACTTGGATTGTGTTTCCAGGGCTTCTGGGCCTGAACTAAGGCTCTTGGATACCTTCACAGAGCCAACATTTTGGGGACCCTTAGAGGATGAAAGCTTGACAAGATTTTATAGGGCAGAGCTTTGCAGACACCCACAAGCAGGGAAGCAGTTCTGTAAGAGCAGTCATGTGAATCACTTACTAAATGAAATATCATGAGTTTGAGAAAAGCTTTTCCCAACATCATGCTTATGAACTTCTCTTTAGCCTTGATGGGATGGGGAAGAATGTGACTCACCCAGGGAGTAACTTTGCAGGTGTGTTAGGCATCCAGCTAAGAAGGACATCATAGCAGCCAACATTGAACAAGTATGCTAAACAAGATACCAGAGCTAGCCCACTGTATGGAACTGCTTACTGAAATTTTCATGTGGCCAAGAGCCACAGAGAACATGCCTCAGGGACAGAAGGCAACAGGAAATTCTGTAGGACACTTTGCAGATGGGAGGGGAGAGGCATATCCCTGAGGTTTCCAGGCTGTAGTGTAGGCTGGGTTGGTGGGCAGCTGGATCTGAGACGTGTAATGTTGTTCACTCCAGAAGTTCTCACTTTGTTACCCCAGACAGGCATTGGGTTTAACTGATAGCTGCTGTGTTGGCCATCTGACACAGCCCTGACCTGGGAAACCACACCAGAACTGCTCACAGCCAAGAGCTGCAAGCTGACATCCCAGCAGTGAAGAGGGAAAATAAACACAGGAAAAATCCCAGCTACTGGAGATGGTTTACTATGAGGTTGTACCACTTTAGGTTATAGATGTCACATCATGAAGTGATCTACTGCTCTCATTTTCTAGCATTCAGCTTTGCTTCCATCTACCTTGGTGAGGTAATCAAACCATGTTGTAAGAATAAAATCTGGCATGGCACCGTGTATATCCAAATGTTTAGGGAAAACTACTTAAACTACTTCTCTCTTTTTTTAAAAAAAAAAGAAAAAAACAAAACCCATATGACACTGATTATCTGCAGACACTTGATGTGCTTATGATTTCAATCAGCATTTTGTTCATTCATTGCCTCTTGGTTTATTGATTTATAAGCCCTTTAGAATGGTATGATTAGTGCTAGCATTTTATTCACAGTGGGGGTAAAATGGTATTTCATTATTAGCGTGTTAGAAGCTATTTCAGACTGACAGTTTGTTTTGAACCTGGGCAAGAGAAGTTACATTTATATTTAGAAGTGGAAGACTGACATAGAAATTATTCTGAAACATAATTGCAGTAAAGGCAAATGCAGAAGATAGAAATTCCAGCTAGAGTTTCTTGAGGCTCCTCTGCCATTGGTAACTAACTCCTCTTTTCTCAGCTCAGCGTAATGAGACATAGCAGTGGTCCCTGTAGGCAGTTACAGGAGATGCAGGATAGAGATTTTTGCACATTTAGGCAGCTCAGTGCAGGGCTGTGAGTGAGAATATAAGGGAAATGCTTGTTGTACAGCCTGTCTTGGCTATCCCAGAAAGCTGCAGCACTCTGACAACACCCTGTGCTGGAAAAACTGAGGAGAATGTCGGTACCAGTGAAGCAGCTGATGTCGCAGGGGTATTTATGCACTTTGCATTCAGGCTGCCTTAGGTCAGTATTCACCAGGGTACCTGGTGTCCAGCTGTTCCAGCAGCCCGGGGGGACATGGGCCTCGCTATAGCCCAGCTGGCCCTTCCACCACATCTCTGCATCTCCTGCCCTGCTCCGGGCACCTTGTGTGTGTCCGGAGCCCAGCTCAGGTTGTTCCAGGAGCCAGTGCACTTCATGTGCACTCTGAAGTTGTCAATTATAAGTGCTTCCCATTTATCTCAAGATAAACATTTATCTTATACTACAAAGGTATCTTTTCTTGCCAGTGGCCATTCTCCCACACTATAAGAGGACTCGAGAAGATTTTACAGACTGAGTTGATGGAGTTCAAAAAAAGATTGTAGTAAGCTTTTTTTTCCAAAGGATTGATTTGATTTTAGTGACTGACCCTCCATTACTAAGGTCTAAAGGAACTTTCCCTTCAGTGTGAGTAGGAGCAGAGGCCAGGGCTGTGCTGAAGTGCTGGTAGTTTCTGTCATGGCACTATTGCTCATGAGATGGGGACACGCTGCAAGTTTCATATAGAAGACAGGTACAACCTATTAGACATGGTGTAAGGAATACACAGACCCAGAGGGCAGCAATGAGTCAACATATTACATGAAAACAGCTGCCAAACATGACCTTATTTATTGCTATCTTCTCTGGAGTAGAATGAGAAAGAACACAAATTTGCCACTATTGCTTTTTTGTGTGTGTTGTATGATTTTTACAGTTATTTCTCAGAGGTACATAGAATTTATTGTAATGTAGTTTCTAATATTTAATATGTTGTAAGTAGATTAAATAAATAAAAAGTAGGCACTCAAATTTTTTTTTTTACTGAAATACATAGGATTTTGTCTGTGTAAGACCAAGAACCTTAAACTTTGCCAGTAATCACACATTTTTTTCTGCTTGGACTTACTTGAAACTGCAGTATTATTAAATTCTTAGGATGAAATCCTAGCCTCACTGAAGTCAACCGGAGCACTGCCCTTCATTCCAGGGGGACTGAGATTTCAGATTTCTGCACGGTGCACTATTACTTTATCCTTCCTGAGCTGCTGCATTCTGGTGGCCGATGTCATTACGTCACACTGTTTCATATACCTGTCTAACAAATGAAGTAAAATGTGTATCCATTATCCATACATACTCCCTTCATAATAAAGGAGGGCGACAAAAAACAATCATTAATAATAAATTCACTTCTACTGGAATAGCATAGAGAAGGTGGCTCAATGACTAGATGTATAGAAAAACATGAATATATTTGAGCCTATAATTATTCAACTTCAGTTAAAGAAGAGTTGAAGGAAGCAGTATGCAATTAGATACAATTATGAAAGATATACAGGAAATTAGAGCTGTTCATAGATATTTTTCCAATTAACATTTGTCTTTCATTGGAGGAAAACCTTTAACTGGAAACAACCACCAGAATTATGCCTTGTCAAGCAAAATGCTGATTTCTTCTTCACTGAATGGGGAAACATTAAAAAAAAAATTCTCCCTAAAGTGTTTTTGGAGAGTGAGAAACTTAAAGACTGAAAAGTGTTTGTTTCAATGAGAAAAATCAAAATTTCCATGAATAAATTCCTGGATGAAATAGTAGAACTTGTCTTTATCCTAATGATGACATCTGTTTGCAATAACACTCCATGCCAGTAAAAGATGTTATTTTAACTAATCTATTGGCGTGGCGATGAAAGTGACAGTAAAATGTTGATATGGAAGCTAATTTCTGTGTTTGGCCTTGAGATCCATCTTCACAGACACAGAGTGAGTGCAGAAACTATTTTTGGCAACATTATAAAAATCCAGATTTAATTCTGACACTTCTCTGCCTTCCTAATATCCGAGGAAGACATTTGTCTGCATTTTCTATGTACATTTGTGAATTTCCATTGAAATAATTTGCATCAGCAGTGAATTTGGAGCCAGAAATGTGATGAGAAGGTGCATATTTGGAGGAGGGGACTGAAAGCCTGAGTTATGAAAAGAAAACAAAAAGGCAACTCTTCAATGTATAACGTGCTTACTGAAATCTGGGAATAAGATGTCATTCTGAGTGTTTCTGTGAACTTTTAACTGTGGTTTGTTCTTCTGTGTTGTTCAGACCCATGATTTATATGGAATTATGCATATGCGTGGCATGCAAGGAACGAGAGGATGGCTTTGCCTAATTCCCAGGGGAGTCCCTGCTGAAGGCATTTGTGGTCCCTGCCATGAGTGTGCTTCTAGCAGCCCTTTAGAAGAGTAACTGACTTAAGTGTTTGTGAGTTTATCATTCAATTTAATACTCTTTAGGGTGGCCACAGACTCCTCATCATTCTTCTGGAGCTAGAAATCTTCTTAGTTAAGCAAAAATAGCTCTGTAGACTTTGTTTCGCAGTCATTTAGCTTATCAAACCACCATCTTACTGTCTTCTGCCGGAAGCTGAGCTTTTTTGTTGCTCGCAGCTGTGCTCACATTGCAGGCTCCCTGAAAAGAACCCTAAAACAACAACAACAACCACTAGTTGAAAAAAAAAAGACCACGCTCCTCATCTGCTGAGACCATTGCACACCCGGCTCCTGCAGCGGCAGGTGGGCCGAGTGGCAGCAGCGGTGCCTGCGCAGGGCAGCCCACAGGCCCTGGCGCCTCATGGCGGGTGGAACAGGCTGTGGGGCGGCGAGCCGTGGCAGCTGGGGCGTGTGCTGGTGGGGCGGGCAGGCCCCTGCGTGCTCCGGCACACATGGCGTGGGAGCCTCCTGCCAGCCCTGCTGCCGGCTGCAGCCTGCCCACGAGGCAGCCATGTGGGTGGAAGGCAGGCGAGCGGTGGCGCGAACTGGCTTATGGCTGTTTCGTTTTGGAGGCCGCTTTTTCTGAGCGCCCTCAACATGGGACTTAATCATCAGCACTTCTGAAGCACTCATCGTTCTTGTCTCCAGGCAAGGAGCCTTGTTATTACCCTTTGAGAGATACCACATTCCCTCATTTCCTAGGGAAGGGGGCCTGCCAGCAGTATCAATACCGGCACCGCTTGGTTTGTTTCAGATTAAAAATGTCCTTGGGGAAAATCTGTGCTCATCTTCAGCCAGATCTCAACACGGCCACAGGAATAAACTCTTGCACTGGGCCACCAATGGCCACCTCCAGGGACTGCATTGGTGGTCACCTCCACTGAATGCACTGCTCTGCCTTTGCCAAGGGGAGGAAATACTCTGTGCCTGAATTGAGAAACCCTCCCTCTCAGGCTTCTTGTTGCTCAGACAGTAGCAGAAGAGGTTACTGCCATTGACCGACTGCCATGAACCTTCCTCTACGTGGGGGTGGGTTGCGGTGACTCTGGTCCTGGGTGTGATGGCTTCACTGGGTGGTACAAACCTGACTGGCTCAGCTCCTATCTAGTGCTGGAAGAGATGCTTGGAACAAAGGGAAGTGCAAAATGCTGTCTGCATGGCCTTCTGCCTGGCCTTCCATGCAGCGCTGCCTGCACCCTGACCTGCTCTGAGCTACAGCTTCCAGCAACACAGAGCGCAGGAGGGACTGAATGGAAAAGCTGCGTTTTCAGCAAAATTTAAATTTGCTCCTGTATTTCAGAGAGTTATGAGATGCACATATCATAACTACGTGTACTCCTTAGAGGGATCCATAAACACTTCACGCCATGGCTGTTTGCACAGGGAGACCACGAGATGTTGCAGTATGAAAAGGCCAGTCATCGAGGGTGAAGAAAATACTGTATAGATGTGATATCACAAGTTATATAATATCGTGGCCAAATCTCTGCAGCTGGATATCATCAAATCAAAATTAGAAACTCATTGGAAGCAAAGGACAGTCTTTGCACAGATTGCCTATAAATCTGCAATAACTAGTTCTCCCTGGGCGTAACATCAAAAACATTTTTTAGTGTCTCATTAGTAAGAAAATTTATTGCTCAACTATTGAACTATGTCGATTTTTGAAAACATTGTGTGAATAATTCCAGAAAGCATGTGTTTGATTTGTATTCATTTTGTGCCGCTGGATAGAAAAAGTGGCTTTTCCCCTACGATGAAATGACACTAATCGCAAAATTAAAAGGTGAAGCATGTCTACAGTTTCAGAACAGGGTACATTTTTATAAATATGCTAATGCCCTCCCTTCCCCATAACTCAAACTAACATTAAGGAGTTCATACCCCAGCTGAGCTTAAAAAAAATAATAAATGGAAGGCCCAATTACAGTTCTGTAGAGGGGAAAAAAGCTCCTCCCAGCCCTTATTATTTTTTCTTTGTGCTGCAGTGTGTTTCCCATCTGTGTCTGTTGGCCAGTTTTGTGGCTCAAATAGCCTGAAATAAAAGACTGAGAAACAAGGGAGAAGTTTAAATCAAACTCAGTGTTGTCTGCCTGGAATGGATGGAAAGAGTTTCCAGGTACCTGTTAATGATGTGGATTTATGGATGGCAATGTGTGTGCATGAGCTGGGTGCAGCAGAGTGCTATCTTTTGTCATGTTTGAGCAATAGGGAGGGTAGAATAAGTGGCTCGGGGGACATTCACGAGCATGGGCCCAAGTGAGCAAATGTCCTTTAATCCTGTGAGTGCTTAGTTAGGTGATCCTGAACCCAGACATCTCCCTCAGCTTCAGCAGGACTGCACAGCTGACTGTGGGTGAGCAAAGCACACGAAGGTGCCGATACCTTTCACCAGTATTCCCTTACTAGATTTTCCTTTGCAGACAACTGCTTGTCAGCAGGCCTGTAAGACGAAGGAAATCCTCTGCACATGAGGATCTGTGATGCTGCCCCTGCAGGTCCCTGGGGCCAGGGCGCAGGGGCAGCAGGGTCAGGCAGCGGCACCATGGGGTCTGTCACAGCCTTTGGGGCAAGCCCAGTCTGGAAAGGTCAGAGGCTTGGCTGGCATTCAGGTTTGGGTTTAGCTGTTGAGCAAAGGGGTGGACAGAAAAGCAGTGCAATTTGGAAGCATGACCTGTTGATTCCTTTTATCACACTGTTAGCAGGGCTCCTTCAGTGCCTTTGCTTCAGCCCCATGCTCTCCCTTCCCAAACATGCTCCATAAATACAGACTAACAACCAGCTCTTCTATCAAAGAATTTATACTGTGGGAAAAAGAAAGAAAAGAAAAAAATGAGTTGGAAAGGCCAAGTGGTCTGGTCAGGGTTACTCACACTTCAGCAGCAGAGTCAGAAATAAACTCAGGCTGGGGAATCACAACCTGATGCCCACCAGACTATGGAAAATAAAACTAAATTCCCATCTGTCTCTGCAAAGTGACTTCTTTTTTTTTTTCTGAATCAAAGAATAAAGGAAATAACTGAATCTATGTAGCATTTGTAGTATATAATTCCTTCTCATGAAATAATTTCAGCATCATCCAGTCACAGAACTGAGGAAACCACAAAAAAATAAGCATCACTAAGGTAAAGCCCCATTCAAATCTGTGAGCAAGTACTTCCAAGCCCTGCCCTGTAAATGCCTGCACCAGCATCACTGGTGCAGACAAAGCAGCTGGCAATTAGGAAGGACCAATGGAGCAAGCTGACCCTTCCTAAAGTGGTGCTTGAGGCCATTAGTGTGGCTGTCCTGGCTCTGCTGCTGGCACACTGCATCCCAGTTGGCAGAAGGTCTGTAGTGCTGGCAACCTTCCTCCCACCTTCAGGAGGTTACACCTTAAGCACAACCAATCCCAGCACTGCAGATGTTTCTTGGCCACGACTTCCCACTCAGCACTGTTGTGTTGAACGAGAGGTGCTCTCCCCAGCTCTGGAGGACATGGGGGAGAGGTAACCTCCTGGAGGAGGTGAGCCTCTGGCTCCAGCAAACCTCCCCAGAGTAACTCTCTGGCTTGCCTACAAAGGCATCTGAGCTGGGCTTCAGAGGACACCAGCAGTGCTCCCCCGCTTTCTTCCAGCTGTGCTGGGAAATCTCTTTCCCAAACATTCATGGGAAATGAGAAAATACAGGCACAGCCCTGGCCTTCAGTGGACTGGAACTGAGCCCCCCCGTGACCCTGCTCTCCCACACCAGGCCCCTCAAGCCCAGCTTTACGGGTGAGAAGGATCAAAGTGCTCCAACTGCTCCCATATGGTGAATGGCCATATACGTTGTGTGTAATTGCACACAAGCATCCCCACAACCATGTTCGGTCTCTATTAAAGATCGCTGGGTGACAGCCAGCGCCGTTTTCCCAAGACAAGAACATCTCCAGACGTCATGACAATGGCATTGCACTCTCACACGCACATCCCGGCAGCCATGGCACGGGATCCCCTCTGCTGCCCACCGTCCTGCCTTGGGGAGCTGGGACACAGCAATGCCTGTGGGTAGGGGAGACCATCCCTTGACACCAGCTGGGAGAGGTACCTTTCAGCCACAGGGTGGCATCTGATGGATGTGTTTGTGGAAAGTTAATGCTGCTCCAGTGAATTCAAAGCTGGTCTTTTTAAAAACCAATTTTACTTTGTTAATATAACTCCTCAAAGGGAATGTTTGCTTTTTATTAAGACCATACAGAAAAAGGAAGAAAATCAGCCCTTCAGTCACTTATTTTAGGCTGTTATGACCCTTTTTTTAGGCAGACACCTGTACAGTGGATGCTTGGGTGCACATGGCAGCCCTCAGGGCAGGGTTCTTTACGCCTCTTGGGTGCTGGTGCAGCACTGGTAGCAGCAGAAGTATCATCTGTGGCTGGAGGCTCTGGGAACAGGAGTTCCAGGCAATGAGAATGAGCAGATCTGTTTTAAAGACTGAACTCCCTCTGTGGAATGCAATCCTGCCTTGCTGGCTGGGAAACTGCCCTGCAGCATGTCAGCAGAAGCTGCCATCTCCACCCTCCCTTAGGAAGAAGATCACACAACCTAGCCAGGCTCTGGGTTAACTAGGGATGGGGAAGATCTCTCATAGTTTGGATCTGGGGGGGCTTCAGTCAGGCTGAGGAGATGGGCAGTGCAATCCAAGCAGACAGCTCCTGCCAGCCCAGCTGCAGCAAGAGCCCACTGCCAATCCAGGTACAAGGACTCGGGTGTTTTCTGGCACCAACATGGAGAGAGTGAGGGAGAAATGAGTGAAATGAGTGAAGGCAGCCCACGACTGAAGCACATTTCATTTTTCTTTTTTCCTTGTGTTCAAACAGGAGAATCTGAAACAACTTGGAGATACAGAAAGAAGCCAGCCTTGGTGTCATAAGTGATTTTGGACAGAGCTGAAAAGGGCAGGAAATCCCATTTTCAAATCCCAGGTCCCATTTTCAGCCTTATAGCAAGGTCCTGTGATGGTTCCCAGAGGTGTGCGATAGTTTAAGGCCTGTAGTTCAGCCTGACCACCCACCACCTCTGGATTGCTCCGTGCTGTTTCCCAGGCCAGCACTTACCAAACATAAGAAAGCTTATTTGAGCATCAACATCTTACCTGGGCAGGTCACTCGTGCTGCAGAATGACATTGCTTGCTGTCTTTATAAACCTGCTAAGTTGCCATCCTTGATCATCCTGGGCTGGAAAGAGAGAAGTTCCATCACTAAAGGTGTGAGTGCTCAGCTCAGCCTGACTTCATTTCAGTCAGAGCTCTGTGGCTGTCACTGCTGGATGTGCTTCTCATTAATGTGCACCATTGCAAAAGTGGCACTGGAGTGTCCTGGGGTAAACTACTTTCTGAGATGAAGATCAGAGGCTGACAGAAGGATTCATGTGAACTCTCAGGATGATATGACCACCTCCTTTTCAGAAAGACCACCATTATGCAACATGGGTTGTTGAGACTTTTTTTAAGTAAAGAAATCCCTTCCTCATAGCCCTTCCAGCTGTGGTTACCTTGGGTC
The DNA here is from genome assembly GCA_024605025.1 of Megaceryle maxima. Lineage (NCBI taxonomy): Eukaryota > Metazoa > Chordata > Aves > Coraciiformes > Cerylidae > Megaceryle > Megaceryle maxima. The sequence continues at coordinate 9,786 of JANHGN010007306.1, read as the reverse complement.
ACCTCCTGCAGAAGCTGGTAGCAGATTTTGTTGAGGAGTTTTCTTCAGCAGAATGTTTTCAAACAGAAAATATACCGGCAAAGAAAAGCCTGTGCTTTGTGGTAGTCTGCCCAGCTACGAAGAAAGAGCAACAAGGCTTTTCATCAAGAAGATTCCTCTTGTTTTCAAAGGCGGGACCTCAGGGACATGACTACCCCAGGGATTGGGCTGCTCACCCATTTCTGTGATGGGCTTCCTGTGGGTCGCCTTGATTCTCCACAGGGCAGGCAGTAAGAAACATTTTCCTTCTTTGCTGCCTACATTCCCCTATTGTCTGCTCGCCGGCCGCTGTGGGGTTTGGAGTGACAATGCTGAATGGCAATGTTGATACCTGGTTTGCATCCAAACAGCAGGTTTTTTCACGTAATTAGTTTGGGAAGTAAAAAGCCTGCGTTGCTGTGCTTTTTCAGGGACTGGTGGCTTAGGTTACATGCCGAGTTAGAGATGTTACCCGTTTGTTGTTTTCTGCCGCTCCTCACCCGCCCCCCCCCCTCCTCCACCCCGCGCCTCCTC
>JANHGN010007305.1:0-21920 GCA_024605025.1 Megaceryle maxima | reverse complement strand
AGCCACCTTCCAGTACCTGAAGGGAGCTTACAAAAAGCCTGGAGAGGGCCTGTTTACAAAGGCCTGGAGTGAAAGGAATAAGTAATGGTTTTAAATTAGAAAGGAGTGTATTTAGATTAGAAATAAGGAGGAAGTTCTTTACCATGAGGGTGGTGGAGCACTAGAACAGGTTGCCCAGGGAGGTGATTGAGGCACCATCCCTGGAGACATTTAAGGTGGGGCTTAACAGAGCTCTGAGCAACCTGCTTTAGTTGAGGATGTCTGTGCTCTTAGCAGGGGGGTTGGACTAGGTGACCTCTAGAGGTCCCTTCCAACACAGACATTTCTATGTTTCTACAAGGAGCAGATCAGATAACCTGAATGATGCAGGTACTCTCACACTCCACATACTACATAAATTAGATTATCTAGCTCAAATAGAGATGTAGAGCTATTTTAGAGATCTCATATTAGATGCAGAGAGGGCCAAACTTTAAATGCAGGTTCACTTAAAATATTAATTTTAGGCATCTGGTTCTCCAGATCTAGAATTCAGGAATGGTGTGTTGGCACACCATAAAATGTGGATGTAAACTGTAGACAGATCTGAAGTCTTGTATGCAAAAAACATTTTGTCACTTCTTGTTGACATGAAAGTGAGTGTCAGGGACACATAACCAAAGTATTCCACCACACTAATCCCCATTACCCCTGCTCAATGTAATACCACCAAATCCTAAATTCATTTTTGGGGATTTTCAAGTTTTTTCAGATTTGATTTTAACTTTGTACCTTTAGGTTTTTATCCTTCCGTGACTGCTTTCTGCTTATATCTGCATTCAGAGAAGAAGCTCTTTTTATATTAACCTCTCTCTCTTAGGAAAAAAAAAAAAAAAAAAAGAAAAAAAAAGGAAAAAAAAGCAACAGCATCTGACTGTTAAGGAATCTTCAGAGTATGTCTCTAGACTTGGGCTTATCTTGGATATGACTGGTTTTCAACCCATACCAAATTGTGATTTATGTTAACAGTATTCTGGTATAGAACTGCTATAGAATTCAATCCTGGTCAAAATTGCTTCAGTTACTTCAGAACCTTTTGTATTTTCATATAGCACTGGGAAAAAAAAATGTAAAAAAAATAGCACAACCTAGTGAGTTACTGAATGAAATAACTGGGTTCCTCACTCTTCCCTTGTCCCTGTGAATCTGCCAGGGATTTTCGAAATTGGGGTTGCATGACAAGAGGGAACAAGCTGAGACTCTGTTCTGTGGGGTCTGAGGATGGTGGGCAGAACTGGGGGCTGGTTACAGGGTCCATAGATAGCCCCTGGCATTACAGGTGATGAACTAGGTCCAAGGTGCAATTGTGGGATCCAGTAAAGAGGGGAAGAATCTGGTGTCCCAGGGCTGGAAACAAATACACTTACAGAGCAGCTCAGGTCAGGTTTGTGTGCCCTGGCCTGGGCTTGTATGTCACCCCTGTGTCCATGAACAGAGGTGGGAAGAGATCACAAGGAGGCTGGGTAGGGCCACAAAGCCCCAGTAGTGCCCTGACTGAATCTGTGACGACTTTCTACAGAGTTGCTCAGTTTAAACAGTGGTATGAGTAAATCAGTCTTTTATGGAAGGGACAACATATCTTGAATTTCTTTGTAACAAGAGGATTAAACATTTTATATTCTTAATATAAACTTTTAATCCAAAGTGGTCGGGGGGGGTTCAGATTTTGTACGTTGCCCAGTTTGTCTACACACCTTTCTGGGACTGTTAGAAGAACCTCTTTTCCTACCTGTGCTTGGTCCTGGTGGATTTTCAGTCAACTGACAACCTCTTGAGGTGTCTATTTTCCCAGTAAGTGGACTGGAAGAGGTAGGTGACTCCACAGAGGATTCAGGATGATGAAGTTAGGCACCAATCATTCTCCACTGTTTGTCAATACCGCTTAGGAGATTTTCTTTACTGGGGATAGCTACTAATATATTATGATTTGTGACATCCATGTTGAATGGTCAGAATGTGTTCCAAATTTTACAACTTACTTCACTTTCTTAGAATTTTAAAATAATGAATAAAAATTATTTGGAAAGTTTTCTGTCTTGTCTGTACAGATTATTTTTTATTTTATTTTTAGAAAAATCTCTTTGATTTCCAGTAGCCCACCCCTTTTCTCTGTCTTATTCATGATCTTTCCAAACCAGTCTTATTATTTTTCTATTTTATTGCTCTGCTCTACAAAAGAACATGCTGTTCTTCCTCTACATTTTCTTCTCTTCAAATAAATGAACAACTAACACAAGATATTTTTTCATAGCTGTTCCAAAACTGTCTTCATTAAAATCAATGGTAAAACTCCTATGTGATTTCTGTGAAGCCACAGTGTCATCTATCATTTCATGTCATCCAGACTGATGAATTACACCATTTTATTTTCTACAATATTTCTTTTCTGTTCAAAATGATTTAAGGATGTCTTTAAATATTTTGAATAAATGAAAAGCCTGGAATACTGTTTTGTGACTTTTCAGAAATGCAATAAGGAAAATTGAGAGACTATTAAAACTCAGAGTGGGCTGGACATAAAGGCATTTTCCCCCTGCAAATGGAAGCAAAGTTTAGTGCAAAGCACACATCTTAAATACTGTTTCCCTATCAGGGTAAACAGTCATGATTAGACTACTCCACTATGAGGAAACAGAAAATCCAGGCTCAAAAAATCAGATTCTCTAGTAAGTTTTTGCTAACACTCACCCCTTGTATTTGTCAGACATCACAGAAAAACAATTTTGTCACATATTTTCAGCAGATCATTGCCCATGAACATAATTTCACACAGTAGGATGTAATACCCAGCTCTGTGTTGCAAGTCTCTCTTATGCTGAAGGAAAAAAATGCTTGCCAGGTGTATGTACTGTGTGGGGCTTAGCTGCCTAAGTGGGTTAAACCATGGCAGTCCTTTTCGGTGCCCAACGTGAGACTCAAAGGGCTTGAGATAACAATAGATTTGATTGGAGTATGCTAGACTGAATTTATGGCTGTCATAGTTATTTATCTAGTGATTAGCAGGCTCCTGTACTTGCCACAGGGCTTTTTTGCCTCACTATATACGAGAATCTAGTGCTTGTTAGCACTTTTTGCATTTATTTATTTTATTTTTTCTGTACTCTTTTTCATTTTATTCTGCTGTGGCTGTGGCTGTGCACATATTGATAACAGCAACGGACATGCACCTAGCCCAGAATATGGCCAGGACATCAGTGCTGTTCATGTGCTACTGTATTGGGTATGCTGGAACTCCAGTGTGAACTTGAGTTGAAGGGTCTGTGACCTGTGGATAAGTACATCCAGGAGCAGGACACCCCAAAGCATCTGTGGCCATAGATAAGTCCACATTAGAGCAGATCCACCCCTACACTCCTGAAGGCATTGCAGAACAAAGAAAAATCCAAGATGGAGAAGGTACATCTCAAAACATCTGTGCCTTTGGATAAGTTCATGACACAGCAGGTACATCTTGAAGCATAAGTGGCTGTGGATAAGTTCACAACACAGCAGGTAGACCCCTGAAAGAGACTGTGGCTCTTGGATAAGGCCATACAGGACCAAGTACACCTCTAAGAGATTGTGGCCTACAGATAAAGCTGTGCTGGAGCAGGAGCAAGGGGAGGAGTTCATTACAATGTTAAACCGTGAGACCTGATCCAGAGGAATCAGAGGTGAAGACTCTAATGGATATACCTTTACATTTTAGTCTGTATTTTAATTGCATGTTATGGGAAGTTCAAAAGCAGGAACCACCTGCTGAACTAATTGAGGATGAGCATCACAGGAAGCAGTACAAGTGCAGTAGTAACCTGACCTGAGCTCAGAGGGTGGTGGGTGGTTAATAAGGATGTATTGTACCTATTAAACTATCTTCATCTCAAGTCATAACTTCTCACACTTTTGCCCTTCCTATTCTCTCCTGCATGCCACTGACGGGAAGTGACTGAGTGGCTGTTTGAGGCTGAACAGCCTGCTAGGATTAAACCACAAGAATAGGGAAGAGCTGAACTCTGCTATACCTATCATGTACTGATGAAGAGACCACAGTGATGCAGTCAAGAACTATCCAAGATAAGACAGTTAGATCATTTATGCAGCTGGCCAACACCCAATTTCTGTGATCCATGGTACTCTAATGGGGGAAATAATCTGGCCAACAAATTCCCAAGCAAATATGTTGGCAGCTGAACAACAAACATTTACAGTTTCGCTGAATTCCCAGTTTGTAACTCTGAGTATTAATAGAAGAAACATACTGCCAAAGATTCAACTTTTTTTCCACGCAAGTATGTTTAACTACTGGTTTTAACATGGTGCTTTGCAGAATTTTTAGCAGTTTGTACTCCATAGGACTAACCAATACAACATAAAATGAGTCTGCAAAGAAAGATGAATTCATTATAAACTATTTATGCATTCCAAACCTTTTAAAATGTACTATCAGCACACTTTTTTTTTCACATTCATTCCTTATAAAAGAGCCCTGAGAAATATTTGCTAATTTGTAAAGACATATACTCACTTAGTCAGCTTTTGTGACTTCTTCTGAAGTAATGGTAGTGTTTCATTAGGAGCTAATTTCTCAGTCCTAGAATTACTGAAGAAATTATTATATAAAAGTCAGACTCCCTAAGGGAGTTATTGAAAGACAGTGGGTTAGCAATTAACCCCCTACTCTCAGGCCTCCTCTTTTGCCTTGAAATGAAAACAATAAGACTATCCCCTGCTTCAATGAATACTGCATTCAGTGTAGAGATATTCCTGGCACGTCCATATGAGCCAGTAACAAAAGTGGCAGTAGTGTAAAACAGAAGTTTGTCTTACCTCACTAAGTGTATGCAATATAAATACCTCTTTCTGGATATCTGTATCCTGCACTCCTTCTTTAGTAGTCAGTGGAGAGAAACAGGCACCTACAGAACATTTTATACAGCTGAATTAAAGACGTTCAAGGTGAAAGACTGAGTACTAATCAGACCTAAAATTTTAATTTGTTTTCTGTCTTGGCTTTGAACCTCTTCCTCTAATTCTTTCTTGCACAACTCTGCTATGTAAGGAGTAGACCTTAAGAAGTGCTGTTGTGGATTGCTTAATGTCACTTCGGATCAGTACTCATTTTTTTATTCAACAGTGAAAACATAGGCATAGACTGGAATTATTCTCATCCTACAGCAGATACTTAAATAGTAGATAAGAGGGTTCAGTATCATTGTGTTTCTTTCTCCCTTTTCTCTCAGGACCCTAGGGTTACATGACACATCTTCAGATGTGACAAGGTGTCATAAGGCATGAGCTTAGGAACAAATTATCTTTTTTTCAGGTTTGTCCAGTTAAAACCTCTTGTTTCTTCTTTTAGTGTCAAATTTATTTCCTAAGTAGGTTAATTATAGCATGCTCTTTATCTAGTTGTTTGTACTGAAAAAAATCTTTATTTAGTGTGGGAAAAATCTAGACTAAATGAGATAATACTTTTCACTGCATTTTTTCTGTGGAATTGGCACATTTTTGTAAGCAGTGTCCACTGTCTTTTGCTACTGTAATAGTATTCATGCTCTTTTTTACAAAAGGTCAATTATAATTTACAAAATCTTAAAGCCAATGTGAGGAGGGACTGAATGAGGTATACAAGCATATATGAGCACAAGTGTGAGTGTAAAGGGGGAAATAAACTACAAAAATTCTCAAGACCTAAGGCCCATTCTTAAATTCAGAAAGTGAATTTTATTTAAAGAGTAAGGTGAACTGCAATACTTCAGGGATATGACAGAAATATATGCTGAGAGCTCTTATAAGAAATATCCTTCATGTCTTACGTTGTGGATATTAACTGAAAACAATCCCACCTACTCTCTTCAGCTCCAAATGAAGCAGTTTCAAATAAGCATTCATTAAATACCAGTCTTTAATTCATTCAGAAGTGTGCAGCTCATCTTGTGTAGTCTTGTCTGCAAAAGATAGTTGTGTGCATATGAATCACTGTGTTTTCAGCTGAGTCAACCATCCAAACTAATAGGCCTTTTAAGATATTCTCATGCACAGTGTTTTAATATCTGAAGACAATGAATAGATGTGTAGCATTTCAGTCAGATAAGAAAAATTGTAGCAGTTTTGCACAGTGTTTATTTTGTGTTTTTGTTCCCACCACAAATATTAAGAAGACAACATTAATCATCTGTTCTGGCTATGCTGTTTGTTAAGAGACAAGGATCAGAAGAACAGTATTGAATAATGAGACTTTGAAATCCTTTCATGGTTTTCTGAACTTGTAAATACTCCAGCCATCTATGATTTGCCATGAATTATATTAACCTCAGGTCTATCAGATAAATCCTGTCCAGTATTTTTGTCCCTGGAAGAGCACTCTGTGCCAGTGTCTAACCAGGAGCTGTGACATAAGAGCTTATAAATGGAGGGAATTTTTTTCTAATTTTGGGCTGCTTTGTAGTAACAGAGTAGCAAGAAGCAGAGCCCCAGATGAGACCTATTAGAGCCTCACAATACAGACATTCACATCAGATAATCTGTTCCAGTGCAAATAACTAGTGCCATTGTCAAGAATATTTTAAGCAGATTTCAGGAAATTAGTTTCCTTTTATACCCTGCAAAAGTGGTTTCCTTACTTGAGTGGTAAAGAGTTAGGCACGTACTTCTCATGATATACTTATTTTGTGAATTTATGAAGGATATCAAGGCTGTTAATCCATGCTTACAGGCAGTAAGTTCACTATAAAAACAAAACAAAACCAGCTTGTCAGGTTATGCCTCAAATATGCTTCTAAGATCTCCATCTGCATGAACACCCTCATTACAGAAGTTAGATAAAACCTACTTGAATTTGTCTATATAACTTGAACGTTAATAAGAGATGAAGCTGACTGATTATAAAAAATGATTCACTAGAAAAATGTTGCAAACATGTCATGGCTACCCCAATTAAGTCCTGGCATAATTGCAAACCTATAATTTTGTTAGGGGAAAAGAAGCAGCAAGGTAGGATTTATTCCATATCTAACACAAATGGTATGTGTCTGAAAACTGTTCATGAAAAAGTTATTGACTAGTCCCCATTTATTAAATGGGCCAGCTGGGCTAGGTGGCAAGGCACCAGAGACAATCCAATTTCAGCTTCTTATACTCTGACTAATCTAGAGAAGGAATTTGAAACCTTTGGACATACACTATTCAGTTTCTTCCAGGAGAGCTCCTCAGCTTTTTTTATATAATTAAATAATTACTGAAACAGAAAGAAGGAATGGAGTGTTTAAAACTTGGTGGTTTACATGTGCAGAGTGTGAGGGAAGTAGAGCAGACCTTCTCTGAGTTCAAATCAGTTTCCAGAGAACAAAACTGACCTGGAATCTTCTGTTTTCCAGCTCTTGTTTGTAATATCAGAAAGCTACTACTTTTCCTTTCCATCATGCTTCATCAAACTGAAACTTTATGACAAAGTATTTCTTAAATAAATTCATTTCTTGTTTGACTCTCAGGCAACCTTAAGCACTCAAATGTATTAAAGTATGTTTTAACCCAGTGCTTGGGATTCTTCCAAGGAGACTAGTGTTCCAAAGATGTGTACTATTTTTATTTATTGCTGTATAATGTGTGCTTTATGATTTTATGCTGAATGCATCATATCTGGAGCACTTCCTCAGACATTGCAAAAGATTCTTGGGCATATTTATGAGTGAATATTCACTGCCAAATGAAAATATGATGGAAATGGAGCTTGAATACTAGACCTCTAATCCCCACACTGCCTTATTGCTACCTTAGTCCTTGACTGTCTTGAACCCTTTCAGCTAGCTGTATAGATGGAGCAAGCACTAAGAAGTGTGTTTGTGAGCCTGCCTGTGTCATTCAATGGCAATTGCATCAATTGCCATCTCTCCTTTAATTAGTAGAACCAAAGGTAACTGTCATGCAATAGCTATTATAAAACTTTAAATCTTTGAAGATGTTTATTGGTTAAATTGGTGGAGATTTATGAAAACCAATTAATACTTTCATCAAGAATAGTTATTAAAGATCGGACATAAGGGTCCTAAACTCTACAGAAAAAGCCAGAAGACTCATCTTTTAATATTTAATCATCTCTATTAGCATATGTTTTCAATTCTTCTCAATGCAGACTTTGTTTAGAAAAAGTAAGTTCTTTTTAAAGATCTATGCGTTTTAGTTCAATAGCCCTTTTTTCAGTCAAAGTTTCTACTGGGGGGATTCTATAATTATAAAATCAGTCCTTGAATTTTTGTGACTATGGTGACACATTGCTTGAATCAATTTTAGAGCTCTCTTGATCATATTAAAAGACATCATTTAAATCATTGGTCAATGCAAGATGGATTTAGCTCTAAGTTTTCAATGATGTCTATTCAGAAGCACTTGCATATCATAGCATATCATCCATCATCAAGGTCATAATCTATCTGAACATGAATAAAATTATTTCTTAAAATAAAGCAAAGCAGATATGTATCATCATATTCTCTTGATTGGGCTTTTATTATTTTTTTTTTTCCCAAGTATCTCTACTAGAAGAGAAGTAAACACTGTGACACTGGAGAGTTCTTAGATCTGGGTAGTTTACTATTCACATAGTACTTACACATCACTAGGAGGTTAGAGAGTTCAGACTATTAGTACCTGTTCTCTATGAAAGATTTAACAGAAGGCAGAGATTGCAAGTAGAAGGATTATTTTCCCTTGGCTCAGAAGCCAAGTGTAGTCATTTTTGCTTGATATTTCTCTAACATACTTGTAAATGTTTTGAGTTTGATTATGAGACAGAGAACATCACAGTCCTTAACTCATCACTGACTTTGGACAAAACCCCAGGCTATTTAAAAATAATTAACACAAGCTTGAAGCATACACAAAAGATTTCCCTGAAGAATACACATCAGGGACCTGACAGGTTCTTCTGTGCCTTTGCACTGCTGCAGTAATCCCTTACCTAGTTATGTCAGAATTTGCCCTTTTAAAAAATGTTGATGATGTAAAATCAAAATACTTTTTCCTGTGCAACCTAACTGCTTCTTGTCAGGAATGTTATACATGACACTGGAGGTACACATGGAGGCATACTGCTATAATCTGACAACTTAAATAAAATGGAAACAATCCATGGACGGTGCTTAATCATTAACATGAATTAAAATAACCCTAAAGCATCTCTATTTTGCATCAGAAGTCAAATCAGACTAAGAGATGATCGAAATGCAAGGGTGATTTCAATTTGTATAAGCACACAGAGGCTCTTCAGAGCTGCTTTAGCAGTGTTAAGATGTACTTCAGGAGCTTTCTTAACTGTTTTACTTGAGGTGAGAAGCACTGATGGTATATTTCTAAGCAATAACTGCTGCAGCTATCTTCTGCAAATTGCAGATGCTTTTTAAAAACTTCTGTTAGACTTTACTTCAGCACTGTGTGTGGATAGGCTATTCAATGTCCTGCAGAACATTCAAATATTAAGTACTAGAAAAGTAGACTACTTTTAACTATACTGCTGCAGACTGAAATCTGGGAAATTATGAATTTACATTCACCTCAAAAATATGAACTACCTTGAGGACTGAGCTCTGATTTCTCATCATCTTTTGTTTGCAGCCCCAGAAAACAGTCTGAGATAGAAAAACGTTGGGATTACCCGTGTTCTCTAATTTTACAGATTTTGTCACACAGGAGTGCATTTTTGTAGAGGCAAAATAACAGCGTAAGGAAGTATTTCAAAGCACTGCACACCCACTAGGATACCAATGCAGGTTCACTTATTCCTATCTACACATTTTCAGTCTTAGCAGAAGAGTGGCATAATTTCATCAGAACAGAGCATTCTGACACAGGATAGGTTTTTGCCATTGAGGTTTTTGGTTTTGTTTGGCTGGTGGCTAGAACAGTGTTCTGGGAAGCCAAAATTTTACAGGCAAATATCCTTAGGTCAATTTATGCCTAAAATTCTGAACAAATGCCCTAATTAAAGCATTATTCTGTATAAGATGAGTACTCCAGCTATGTTTTGAGCTAGTGTCATGTGGTAGGGACATTGCACGTCCATAGCCAGTTGAGTCCTTTATGGTGTCTAGGCATAGGGATATCCTTTTTACTGGATCCCAAAAGGGCTTTGGTATGATGAATGTGTCATGACACTCAGCTCAGATAAACTGAATGTGCTTCCAAAGATGCACAGCATCAGTACTTCATACCCTTAAGGGAACTTGTGCCAATAGCTTTATGAAACTCGAGTACAAGACCAGATTTATTTTCTGACACAGTGCTATACTTAGGCTTCCAAGCTGAGTTTAAAGTGTACACTAAGCTCTTGCCTTATCTCTCTTGAAATATGAATATTTTTGCACTGTTAAATAAAAAAAGGTTCAGAAGGGAATTCAAGGAATAGATGCAGAAAAGTTCAGGGAAGGGCTATAACCCCATCTCTTGCATGTTGTCTTTGGAGATTGGTTCTCAATAAAGTGCATCCTGGTGTGAAGCCATAAATAGGGATTTATCCTTTTGGTTTTGTCTGTTCGGTACCTGAATCCTGAAATAACAGTTGTAATGGCAACTACCTTATTATGCAAAGATTCTGTTGTCTTGGAGTTTGTCTAATATGCTGTACCTTTATATTGACATTTTCTGGCATACTTTGATGAATTACTAGAATTTTTCAACTTCTTGCATTACATGTAATATTATTTTAATTGTGTTCCCAGGAAAATTATTATAATTTAATAACTATGTATGCTTCAAATAATTTTTCACTGAAACAAACAGCTTGTTTAACAATTAGACTTTGTATGGTTTGCATGAATTTCTATAAGCAATACTTTAGAAGAAGAATTTATTTTGTTATTTAGTGAATATAACTTCAGTAAAAGTTAATCTATAAAGTATAAAATTAATATGTTTACTCTAAATGTAATGTCCTTACTTACAGGTGTTCCTGAAAAGTTACTGACCATGGAATTCATACTTTTATCTCTTCAAATTGATTATTTCTGTTGTAGCTGAAAGAAAAGTAACTTAGTGGGACTATAACATCTTAGAACTCAAACTATATTAAACATCACTGTGGTTTATCTTCACTTGAAACTTGTTTACCTTTTGATGAAGACAAATGTTCATGACAACATTGTAGCATGTTCCAAAATTATTGTATTGAGGCTTTCAGTGTTGAAAACTGACAATCCTGAGAAGCTAGAGTGTGTGCACTGTAAATTAATTGTGAAAGGATGGTTACAAATAATTTCATATGAAATTTAAGTGTACAAAAAAAAGCATAATAAAGCAGATCATACAACATTCTATTTGTTATTTCACACTATGGTTTTCTGTAAACTGCTCTTGAATGGAACAACAATACAGTTCTGGTTGTAGTGCTCAATGTATTTGAGAACACAGGTTTATAGAAAGGTGTATACAAAATCCAATTAAGTACACAAATTAGAAACATTATGTAATTTATAATGAGGGATAGTTGATGGATGGAGGCCTATCCTAGGGTTTTTATCTCTAGAACCCATTATTTGTCCTAAATTTTTGTAAGTAAAGAGCATGCTTTGGCTTCAAGATGACATAAGTTGCAGTTGTGGATACACTGCATAAGATGGCTACATCCATCTTATGGTAAATTCTTCATATATGTATCTAAGATCTAAAATAAATGCTCTGATCAATCAAGAAACTGCACTTAACTCTCTTCAAGAGTTAATGTCAGAATTTGAATGGCTAACAAATACACTGTCAAGGTGATACTGGAGCAAAGATGTTTTACATCTGTCCTTGAAAGTTACAACTCCCACATTCTTTTAGACCTCCAAGTGGAACAATTCAGAAAATGTACTGCCCCTGACTGTACTCACACAACATGTAGAAGACAATGAGGGGATCAGGCCCAGCCAGCCTGGGTTCATGAAGGGCAGGTCCTGCTTGACCAATCTGATCTCCTTCTATGACCAGGTGAGCTGCCTAGTCGATGAGGGAGGGGCTGCGGATGTTCTCTAACTTGATTTTAGTAAGGCCTTTGACACCGTCTCCCACAGCATTCTTCTAGAGAAGCTGGTGGTTTGTGGCACAGACAGGGGTACTCTTCACTGGGTTAAAAACTGCTGGAAGGCTGAGCCCATAGAGTTGTCGTGAACAGAGTTAAATCCATTTGGTGACCAGTCACAAGCGGTGTTCAACAGGGCTCAGTTTTGGGGCCAGTATTGTTTAATATCTTTATCAATTATATGCATGAGGAGATTGAGTGGGACTGGTGATCTGCTTGAGCATAGGAAGGCTATGCAGAGGGATATAGACAGGTTAGATCTATGGGCTGAGGACAACTGTATGAGGTTTAACAAGGCCAAGTGCTGGGTCCTGCACTTTGGTCACAACTCCAGACAATACTACAGAACTGAGGAAGAGTGGCTGGAGAGCTGCCTGTCAGAAAAGGACCCGGGGGTGCTGGTGGCTGGCTGGCTGAACAAGAGGCAGCAGCATCCTGGCCTGTATCAGAGCTAGTGTGTCCAGCAGGAGTAGAGAAATGATCATGCCCCTGTACTCAGCACTGTTAAAGCTGCAGCTTGAGTACTGTGTTCAGTTTGGGGTGCCACAGTATAAGAAAGACACTGAGGTCCAGAGAAGGGCAATGAAGCTAGTGAGGTGTCTGGGGAACATGTCTTATGAGGAGAGGCTGAGAGATGAGGATTAGGGGGGTTGGACTACATGACCTTTAAAGGCCCCTTCCAACCCAAAACATTCTGTGATTATACATTAAGAACTAGCCCCAAACACTTCCCAAAGGAAAGTGTTAAAGGGTAATGCTTTCAGATAGGTACAATGCTACAGAAGAAGAATTGTTAATCAGCCTTAGTATATTTAACATTTAAAGCCTTTATGGGTGATCTGGAAAGATACTAAAAGCCATACCATCAAAATAGTGGATGATGAAAATGTGTGAACTTTGTTGAAAATGGCTAAAGAGCACCCAGAGAGACAAGTTGGAAATACAAACGATGAAAAAAAAGAGATCTGACATCATTCTTCAGATATTCAGTATCTCTGTGAAGCTTTTGGATGGACTTGACTGGCAATGACCTTCAAATGACACATTCTCAGCTCTATTCTGGCATAAATTAAAAGAAATGACAGCATGGTTGGTCAGTTAAGGCATGAACCTGTAAGAAAATGCAGTGGACACTACCTAAACTATCTATGGTCTTCTAAACACTGCTTTTTCTCTCTAATGCAAAAACATGTCCAATAAACTGTATAGGATGTTCTGAAACCATCTTGTTCGTTATGCTTTGATTAAAGATTGTCAAATAATACTGATTATACTTGAACAGACCAAGGTGTGTGGATACATACAGAAGAAGTGGAAAATTAATAGGAAGCAATTAAGTGAAAATTTCTAAAAAATGGTCTTTACCAATAGGTGGGTAAATTGATTTTTGAGGCAACAAAAAGCTGTAAGCCAACTAACAAAAATAATTAATGAAGCACTGTAAATTCTTCATGTGTTGCTATTATTCTTTAAAGAATAATAATAATTTAAAATTTTGTAGTGCATAATAATTATAATAAATCACTACTCTGTAACAGGATAAGCAATTTCTAGGGTTGGTAAAACAGTTATTTCTTGAATGCTTGTAATTGTTTTTCTAACATTCTTACCACAGAATATTTTACAGTTTTATCTTAATACCTTACTGAATTCACTGCATGGCTGATCATTTATTTGAGCCTCCTCTAAAATTAATAGAGTTCCTTAAAAGATGCCAAGATCCATCTATGCAGAACTGATTAGAAGGGCAGGCCTTAGTTTGCAGGTAATTGGATATATATGCCAACATTTTATTTTATTTTATTTTATTTATTATTTCAATTTAAGTCAACAACATCAGTAGATGCCCTTTTGTTACATTTACAGAGTATTTATTTTAAACAAATTAAATTAAAACATTTTATCTTCTGGCTTGAATTAAATCTTGATATCAAACTAATTTCACTGCAGACTCTATCCAAATGAATACTAAATCCAGAATTTGGTTTAACAAGAAAATATAGACAAAATAATCCCAAATGCACATGCAAATAACTGGGCTTCAAATGTTATTTAAATAACATATTTTTATAGACGATAAAAGAATTGCAGCTGAGATTTCCACTATCTACCTTCCTCAAATGTTCGCCAAATGAACATATGGAATAAGTATTACTGAAAACTGCTAGCCTGCCAAGAAAATGGAATGAATTGAGACTCGGTTAAGGATCAACACTTTTAATTATTTTTGTTTGGGGGTTTTTTTTGTCAAACTGGAGCTTTTAGTTTTTATTTTTACCAATGTGGTTACCACATACAGTCAATATTAGTCTGCATACTAAACCTCCCTGTAAATTTTTTGTGAAAAAAAATTAGCTGTATTGACATAGAAAACATATCTGTAAACCATAAGGCTTCTGTCTCATTAGCTTCCTCTGTTGTCCTTCTCAGAGATGCACAAAAGTATCTGTTTGTTGCATGGCCTTGAAAATTTCACCTAAAGGGCGAAGGCTTTGCTTAGGTCTCCAATAAAGGTGAATTAGGTCTCCAATGAATATTGATGTAGAAATAGACTTGACAACAAATGGGATCAATGATAAACTGGTGTGGTTTTTTTGTTGTTGTTGTTGTTGTTTTGGTTTTGTTTTGTTTGGTTTTTTTGTTTGTTTGTTTTGTTTTGTTTTTTTCCCTGTTTGTGTGTGTGTGTTTTGTTGTTTGTTTGTTGTTTTTTATTTATTTATTATTCTTTTTTATTAGAACATATAATCCTGGGATGGCCAAAATATTTCTATTTTGTTTCTCCCCAAAACATGCTTTTGTACTGATTTTTTTATGCCAGATTTGAGTAAGTTTTAAAATGTGTTATGAACCCTTGAAAATCTGATTTATAGTGAAATGTGGTATTTTTATGCATAGCATCATGCTGCCTTGGATCCTTTTAAACCTCCCAAGGTCAAAGCAGCTTGTTTTATTGCATAGAAAAAATATAAAAAGTGTCTAATCCTTTGGCCATTGCCAAAATAGATTCAAGATGTTGATTCTTCACTGCTTATATCTTATCACCTATTATTATATGAGCCAGATAAGAAATACAATCTTTCTGATCATCTCTTTACAAAGTGTGATAACCCCAAAATCCCAGAATCTGTTCAGCCAAAAAAGATTTTTCATACTTAAGAATTAAAGTAAGCTTGCACCTCAGTCTTCAGCCTGGGAGGTTGCTGCGTACTACTCTTATATCTCTTTTAAGGCTTGCTTCAGTCAGTGACTCAGCTGTTGTTTCATGATGGTGTAAACTGTTGCCTTTCACCTGAGAAAGCTGTATGATTTGGAGAGTATAACTCCTTTGTGGTTCACTGCAAAGACAGAGGCTAGCACGGCTCACCTGAGATTTAACAAGGCAGCTTAACTTTCCATGGGAATGAGAGAGTAGCACTCCTGCAGGCAATGATGGGCTTGGCTGAAAAGTATCAATGAACAGATATGTTTCCACTGATACTGTGACATATGAAAAGAGTAGCTTGGGCTCTTCAACTTCTGTCACGAAAGTAGCTTGTAATCCCTTCATTATGAAACTATCCTCTGCTGTTTACATTGTAATATTTTAGAGATGGTTTTGGAATAAGTTATCCAGTAGATTCACTGGTCAGTGTGAAAGGTTTTGACTTCAGCTTTTCAGAAGTTCTAAATTGCACAAAGGAAACATGTTCTCATGCCTATTCTGAAACAGCTTGAAGAGAATAAGATAAATAATTGGAAGTAGCATAAATCTGTCCCTTTACATGAGCACTATAATTCTTCAGTTCACTTAGCTATAAACATTTTCCTTTGCAAAATATTGATTCTGAATTGTTCTTTGCAATGCGATGCTGCTGTAGCTTTACTAGGTTCTCAGGACTTGGCCCAGATTTGCTCTGTTGTAAAGTTCCATATAATTTTACTTGTTTCTACTGCTCTACCATGTTCGTTCAGACATTCTGAACAAGCAACAATCTCTGTCCCATAGCAGAGTATCAGTTACTTGCTTTATGGTCCCTATGAATAACTGAATCCAATGATTTTCACTGTTTATGAATGTGCACAAACATAATAAAGATGTTAGTGGCACATACTGACACTCTGATACCAGTGCAGAACATGAAGAGGGTTATCTGAAGCAAAAAAAATCAGCTACAAAATGATATATGTATTTTTCTGATATTTTTGTTTTGATAATCGAGACTTGTGTCATGGCTTTATACCACCCTTAGCACAGGGCATTATGCAGTCTGGGAAACCAGTGAAGGTATTCAAAGGTGCTAAACTTGTACACTTCTCTAAAGCCACAGCAAAGGGATGACTGCCAGTGAACCTTCTTTTCACAAACCTAGGATTTCATGGAAGGAGGGAAGCTAGCATTTTATCTTAATCACAGCTTTGGATTAGACACATAAAGTGAAATTCAGGAAGTCACTGAAAACTGAGTCAATACAGTCAATATTTTCTAGGCCTCGTTTTCTCTATACTTCATTGCAAGTGAGACACCTATGGCTGGTCAGCTGAAAACCTCTCTAGACACCTTGAAATACACTGATGAATGGCTCGGTTTAGTTGTCTAAACAAAGGCTTCTGTTGCCATTTCATACATTGGTGCATCCACGGTATGCACATGGGATGGTAGATAGGAAACAGGGTGCTTGTTAGAGCTATGTCCTTCTGAGTAGCATCTGAAGGTTATATGAGAAAAGAGAATTATGAAGCATAGTGTGCAATATGGAGAAGTTAGTTTGTTTTCAATCTTAACCTTTTCATTTTCTGATGCTGTGTTCTCGAGAGTACCTCTAACTTAAAGGAAAAGAGAAAAAAGTAAAACAAAATAGCATCTGTGATTTAATCTTTATTGACTGAAGAAGGAAAAATAAAATAAAATAAAGAGTTCAGAGTTATCAAGTCTATCTCCTTGTAATGTCATATTGTGCCCAGGGATACCATTTAGCTTAACGAGAAGGATGTGTGTAGCAAGAGTCATGAAGAAGGGGAATCTGATGCAGACACAGCAATATGTTGTGTGGAAATGTGGTCAAGAAAGGAAAGGAGGCTGGAGGAGAGATGGGCAGTTAGAGGTAAGTGGGCCTTCGTGAATGATGTTTGTTGACAGCATGCTCACTGATCTGAATATATATGTTTTTATTTATTAAACAAATGTGTGCTTGGACTAAAAGACCTTTGCCCCGAGTTGTAATAGTAGAGGCATTTTTAATGCATCATCTCTTTTTATTTCCTCCTCTGTATGTATGCATAGTTACCTTGATAAGTCCTCCATCATGAATAGTTAGATTCATTCTCTTAGACTTCCATTTGCCAGCAGGGATTTTTAGGGACAGGTGTATTGATAACTGTCTGATGGAGAGAATACATTATAGTATTGGCTTAAAAAAGCAATAAGAGTAGCTTTCCATCTAAAGTTACATAAAGGAGTCTTCATTGTTTTGGGTTTTTTTTTTAGATTTACTAAATTAACAGGATTCTTTAAATAGTTTATTAGACAAAAAATCTTTAACCTTTAAGGCTCAGGCAGTTTTTCCTGTTGCAGAGAAACATTTCAGTTTATTATAAAGGGAACTTTTCCTTGATGTCAAGTCAGCCCTGAAAGTGAAGAATTAGACAGTCATTGATGTATCAGCTTGTATTCCTATGTTGAGAGGTTTCCTAGAGCTGATTGTGTGAGAATGTGTTGGAATTAAGCTCTGTCTTCCCTTTAATCAATATTAGAGAGTCTTTCTATATAAAAAAAAGTGTACATACATTAATTATACTTCACAATACTTTTGAAATATCAATGTGGGAAGTAATACTACACCACACACCTATCCCCTTGCTCCTAAATCACAATGTTTTTCTCAAGCTAGAGAATAGTGAAGTAGCAATGCTGGGATATAAGCAGAAAAAGCTTAATTTTTGTTATCTTTTAGTAAGACTGATAGAAAAGTAGTCTGAGAGAAATCTGTGGTGCCTACAATACTGTCACAAGATTTTGTAAAAGGAATTTCTCCACTGAAAACATTTAGGATGTCCTTACTGCCAATATTTTCCAGAGAAAGCATTATGGATAGGAGGCTTAGTTAAGGATGCAGTAGTATATTTTGTAGAGTCTCAAGAAGCAAAAATAAATACATACATCAATCAGCTACTGTTTTTGTGAAGTAAAATCCAAACTTTTAAAAATATAAACCTCGTCTGTTCTTAATATGCCCCTAACTCTTAAAATAATTTGAGGGTAATTTTATCCATAACAATAGAAAGAAGCTTTAACACAGGGATGAAGACAGTAGACTCTTGTGTGTGGTAAAGTACGTGCTGTTCCTTTGCAGTACAAGAAGCATAGCATGATTGTGAGTCATGAATGCAGGATGAAGCTATGTGCTGCATAACGCTTGTGTCTCATTTTCTGCAACTTCCTGGTTAGAAAGTACTTAAGCAAGCAACTCATATTGGTCCTCCAGTTCAACAAATGTTTGTTTTTAGATACATAACAGGAAATGTACACTCAGATTGAAAGTGTTAATGTGAAGCATCTACTTAATTAATTACATACTCATCAATAAGTGATTGATAGCGCTCTGTCTCTGCTGCTAATGGTGCTTTTAGTATTCATATTGCACATAAAGTACTACTGGATTGGGAACAACAGAATGTTTTTAATGGCTTTGTAATCTGTGGTGAACAGAATTTTCTGCATAGAAATTTGTAACCTTCAAAAGTGAGAACTTGAACTAGTTAAGACATTATTATCTCTCAGAATACTGCAAAAGAAATGAAAAGGAAAAAACCAAGGTAATAAAAAATAGGCCAATTAGATAATTATTCAAAAAACAAGAATCAAAGCTTGGGCAAATTTCAGCCTAAATAAAGTGTAAAGTGGGCTCTACTTTTCTGGAGATAAATTAAAATATTTATATGATTATTCTAAATTATCAAAAATATAAAAAATCACATGAAGTAAAAACCATTATCATGTCCTTCAGATATTGCACGAGTGCAAAACCAGTTTAATGCGTGACTGTATGAAGAGAAAATTGTACATAGAGTAACTGAGATGTATTATTTCCATGGCTAATTATTTCCTTTAGCACCCACAGTGTGGATTACACTCTTCTCACTACTATATAATCATCAGGCTTGTGAAATGAGAGGGAGATAGTTTCATTCTCCAGTCATTGTTCTCTCTCTGCCTGGGTCAGAACTTCCACATCCTATAATACAGAAAGATATGTTTTATCTTATAGCCAATGGAGAGAAATTATAAAGCAAGGTATGTGATAAATCCTATGAAGCAATGTTAGACTGCAAGTATTGAAAACAGTCCATAATCAATGCTGAGGTTGAAATGCATATTCACAGTGAAAGCAAATAAAAAGTGTTGAAAAACTGAAATCTGTTTCCTGAAATACTAGCTAGCAAACTCATATGCAGTGCAAAAACTCCTTTACATTCTCTTGTGCCTGACTGCCATCAGAGTATTATTTCAAGACAGACTGTACAAAGTACTAAAATAATAAACCTATTTTAAAGTGAGAATGGTGTTTCAGAAAGGGTAGAAAACCATGGATACATGATTTTTCTAATCACAGCTAAAACTACAAAGAAGCCCAGGACTGTGTATTTCTGTTTGGTGATGCAGCTGATCTTACAGACTACACAAAATAACAGATGCACTTTTCTGAATACAAAGATGCAGGTGCTTTATAGGAAATTTTTTGATCACTGATGAGACCTACAAAGAAAATTGTAATTTATAGTGCCAATATTGTAATTCCTCATTTTGCTACTGAAGACTTTGAGGAATGTCTGTAAAAGTCACAAATAGATTCTTCATAAGTTCTAAATATCTGAAGCTGTGGGAATAATTTTAGAGAGGTTTATTTTCAGGATTACTTGTACACTGAGAAATGACAGCATTAACAACATATTAATCTGAGTGACTCATGTAGTTGTAACATGTTGCTGCTTTAATTCATAATGTAAGGAAAGCAGCTACATGTTTCCTTTTATGTCATATTATACTGACTTTACTCAAAACACATCTTTTGTTGTCCAGTCAAGACACAAAAATAAAACCCAATAACATATTTCCCTTTCATCTTTGATATTCTGCTGTTATATCAAATGTAAAAACAACACTTCTCTTTATAACTTAC
This sequence comes from Megaceryle maxima, assembly GCA_024605025.1. Classification (NCBI taxonomy): domain Eukaryota; kingdom Metazoa; phylum Chordata; class Aves; order Coraciiformes; family Cerylidae; genus Megaceryle; species Megaceryle maxima. The sequence continues at coordinate 1,697 of JANHGN010007305.1, read as the reverse complement.
AGATTTGTCTTTTCTTTTTTGTATGCCTGTGTTCATGAAACAAAGATCCAAAAGGCTGGCAGTCCATAGCTCCATGATTGTTATTTAAATTCTGTACTAGGTCTTCAACTGACATTCAGCTGATAAGATACATGAAGCAATCTTCAGTACACTTAAATAGGTCAATGAAAATAACTTTTGACTTTATCACACACTTAAGTTTTTCCTAAAATAGGTGCTGAAAGCATGTATTCATATCACCATTAAAAATGCTTAAGTTATGTGTATAGCCATCCAAAACATGGCTAGTGATATCTTCAGCTACTTTATTCATAAATAAAAGTGTTGTGGATACAGATGGGAAATGCAGATGCATGACTTTTCAGTGACATGGAGGCAGAAGCTATGACCCAAGGATCAGACAGAAGCTGCTCTTTAAGTGGAATGAACACATCTAGTAGCACTTGAGAATTTCTCAAGAGAATAGAAATTCCCCCTTGGGCTTAGGAAAAACCAGAACAATCCATTGAAAAGTACCAGCTCCAAGAAAAAAACCAGAATGTCTGAAATAGCTCTTGTAAAAGAGCTCTTGTAAACAAACAACCATGATTTTGGTTATCTGAACAACCTATAATGCTTTAAAAATGAGATAGTAAGATCCCTAGATGGCATCTGTCTTCAAAATCTTCCACCTCTGCCTCTAAGTCTGTGAAAAATGCAAGTGGTATGTTAGAAACTGGGCATTTCTTCCTACCAGCAAACCCTTCAATTTATCATGCTACTTGTGCTTCTTGGTCTGACTGTAGAGAATAGAATAAGCATTGTAACTCAGATAAATACATTTTTAACTGTGCTCACTATAAATATTTTGAGAAAAACTCATACAATATGTAATGGTCAAAAGAAGTTCAGAAATACTGATATAAACATTCATATGTACCAACAAAGGAAAAAGAAAATGTGATGGTATGATAGTTCTTCTTTTTCTTGTTTTATATACTGATGTTTGCAAATAGCTATAATTACACACTACTTCAAATTACAAACAAGTTCAACTTCTGTACATGGGCAGACTTAGGAGCACACATACATGAGGCACTGAATGCTGCATTGTACTAATACAAAATATGTCTTAGAAAAATGATATTTTCAAGTCTTTTCAAAGAAGTCAATCTGGTTCAGCTTTCTGCCGATTTTCTTTGGCTGGAGAGAAATAAACACCACCATTTCATGTTCTAAAAAAAGAAGCAACAGCTGAGCTGTGGCACAGTCACCACATTTTTTAAGCCACTGAGAACTCAGAAAAACACAGCAAGAAAAAGGAATATAAAATGTCTGATGATGCAGATCCCAAAGGAAGTCTAAGATCAAGTGGAATGAAATCTGGATGTGGCCATCCAGCTAAATAGGGCCTGGCAGGCTGCCCTACACTGATACTATATAATGGACATTATCCCTTCTTTAAGCCTAGGGTCAGGGATGGTTTCTTCAGGCAGATGCATTCAGGAGTGTAGAGGTAGCCGAAGAGTCTACACTTGTTGCTTCCCACAGAACAAGGAGGTTTTTCTTTTCTGAAAGTGAGTACACTGGCCATTTTGGCATATGTGATGGCCCAATATCGAACATCAGCTCCTGATAGAAGATCCTGGAAGAAATTGTAACCTGAGGAAGGCAGATACTATTCCCCTTGTGCAATAAGACAAGTTCTTATTTCAGTA
>JANHGN010007304.1:0-13798 GCA_024605025.1 Megaceryle maxima | reverse complement strand
GACAGGCCTGTAGTTCCCCAGATCCTCCTTATGGCCCTTCTTGTAGATGGGTGTCACATTTGCTAACCTCCAGTCCACTGGAACCTCCCTGATGGGAGTCCCTGATCAGGACTGCTGATAAATGATGGAAAATGGCTTGGTGAGCACTTCTGCCAGGTCTCTCAGTACCCCTGGGTGGATTTCATCTGGCCCCATAGAGTTATGTTTGTGTCTAAGTGGTGTAGCAGGTTGCAAATCATTTCCCCTTGTATTATGGGGGCTTCATGCTCTTTGTATTAATTTTTCATTATCAACACAAGATTCAAATAGTTTCATATATATATATATGTTATCTCACACTAGAAGTGCATTTATATGTAACGATTTCACATCTATCCTTAAGGTATGTTCATATGTGAAGTATCACATGTAACTACACCATGTTCTGAAAAAAGCATATGTGTTTAGATCCACATACTATCACAAAAAATGTTACCCTCAGTTATGCTAAAGGAGGACCTATTTTGTACTAAGTGTATTGTCTATCTGATTATTTGACCTCATAAATCAATTTGGTCGTGCAATTACATTAAGTAGATGCTTAACAGATGCACTAATAAGAAGCAGTGGCATGTTGGCTTCTTAATTAAATCCAACTTTCCCAGTTACTCCTTATCCTGAGCCTATGGGGCTGAGGAAATCCCACCAATGCCTCTGGAGCAGGAGTAGAGTCCATGTTGCCACAAGGATCAATACCAGATCCTTTCTGCTTCGTCAATACCACATAAGCTAAAATGGTTTGTCAGGGATTTAAAACGCAACAGTTCTGTGCTGAGTCCTGACAGGTGGATCTGCACAGAAACCTGGCAGCAAGTCATCTTATAGCAGTACCCAGAGGCCCTAACATGTCTGAGGTTTGCCTCCAGCCATCACACCAGACACTGGTTAGACCTGCCCTGAAACAACACACACTATTCTGATCACCTGTGCTCATAAAGGAGGAAGACAGACTAAGGAAGTTTCGAGAAAACCTCCAAGGATGAATCAGACAACCCAGAGCCTATTTCATGAGAAAATACTAAGACAACATGGCACACTTAGACTAACAAGATGAAGGCCAAAAGAGTTGACAAGTGTCTATAAGTCCTTTGAGGACAAGGAAGAAGAGATAATTAAGCTGAAGAGCAACACTGGCATCAGAACAAGTGTATAAACTGGCTATAACTAAGTGTATAGTAGGTATTAAAACAGCATTTCTAACAATCAGGAGACTGAAGTTCTGAGATAGCCATCCATCTGGAAAAGCAGCAGACATCACAGAACTAATAGCTTTTGTTTTCTTTAGAAGATATACAGCTGCATGTCATTGGACTCAGGAGACGCTCTGCAGTCCTGTGTTCCTACCCCGATCAAGGTAAAAATTGTAAAAAACACACTAGAAGGCACAGTCTGAGCCCCAAAGGGCCAATAAATATTAGAAAAGATTTAAGATGAAGCTGAAGGATGGTGGGGGAGAGAAACTGTCCCCAGTGTACTGTTCCGAAGAATGTTTTAAGTCTCCAAAATAGCTTCACTGTATATAAGTGTATGCTGCAGGTCATACAGCTTCCCCCATTACACAGGCAATTGGAGTAGATCATAATAACGGCCACTTCTGGCCTTAAAATCCATGGATCACAAGGCAAGGTAAAAATAATACAAGCATCAACAGAAAATCTGAAATTCTACTCCCATTCACTCAGCACTTAGAACCTGACAGCTGATTCAGATATCAAACATTTTCCTAGCCAGGAAACACAGCCTGACCTATGGCTCATGCAAAGGTGAAGTGTAAACTCCAAAGCATCTGATCTGTACTTGGTAAGAGACCAGGGACACCTTCACAACACTCATTTTTGCATTTCTTTGTCATCATTTAACATGATCTGGAGAAATGCTGGTCCCTAGATAAAATAATATACCACTAGAAGACAAAGGTGCAAAGTAAATAAAGTAGACGTAGCTTAACATGATAAGAGGGCAAAAAGCACTTATCCTAAGAAAGCATCAACAAGCGTCTCTTGGACAATTTTCAAAGCAAAACCCTATGACTTTTAGAAGCCCTTCCCCAGGAATAGACAAGACACAGCACCTGCCTCCTGCACACCTCCTGCAGCTACTCTCCATCTTACCAACTGCCCCCTGCATGTTCAGCCGGCACACTCTTCAATCAATCAGCCCTGCTGCCCAACTATTTGGACAAAACACATTGAATCCCTTAAAAAAAAAAAAAAAAAAAAAAAGTACAGTTATCACTGAGCTTCCTCTAGAAAATACCCTCAGAGAAATGGAGTCTCTAATGATGATGAAATGGGCAAAATAATTGGGATGGGCAAGGGCCAGAGCACACGTGACATTAATTCAGTGCAATTCAGTGCATCTTTCTTTTTGAACTCCCTCATGGAATTCAAAGCTTCCTTGCCTGGGGGTAACCAAAGAGAGTGCATTTACCCCAAGGGACAGCTGGTGCCTACAGCACACTTTATATGCATACAAGTCATCTACGTGGCTGAACAGATGCCAAGTCTGAGAAGAACTCTGGGGATCTTCAGAGGAGAGTATCTAAAACCTGCACAAAACAAATATTTATGGTCTATAAATACACACAGGCACATTCCTCCTCCTCTCTCCACAGAGCAGAGACTCCCACTACAAAGCGTCTTGCAACATGTCAGACACATTGACAAAGCAAGCAGAAGTTTATTTTTTTTTCTCTGCTCCACATAGCAAGGCCATGTTCTTTATTCCTATTCCTCTGATATTTATCCCTCCCTTTCTTCTCCATCTTCTGCCTCAAGCCAGAGGCTTGTCGGCTGTCTCTTCATATTGGAAACATGCAAGCTTGTTTGGTTTAAAAGGTCAATCACAGCTTGTTTGTACTAAGTTTCTGATGCAAAAATCTCTTACTATAAGCTAAGAAAAAGACTGGTGAAAAGACAGTGCTGGATGGAGGAATATGAGGTCTGGGTAACAGGGTCAGAGGCAAATACTTAAGGCACTGGGGCTTACTAAGACAGCACCCATCAGCTAAGGGGCTCACCAGTCTATGTTCTTGGTCAACAGCAAATAATCCAGTTTAATTCAGCTCATAACAAGAAAGACTTTAGCCAAATGAGGTTACCTTATATTCATCATAAGCTAAAAGCATCCACAAAGATGGTGGACCATCAGACCAACCAATGCCTCATACATTAATCTAAAGTAGCTGACTATACATCACAGAATTTAACTCAACATCAGGAAAGGGGCTAAAACAACACTAGCTCTGTTTTACAGAAGGGGAATGGATAAAGCTATTAAGGCTGACACTTCATCATCATGGATCATGATGCATGCCAGGACATTTTAAAGATGTCCTGTGATCAGTGTGTGGGCATTTTTTAATGTACATTAAAAGCTTTACAAATACAACACAAATTTTTAAAATATATGTCATCAAGGGTATGTTTTGCTTTAATTGGAACATCTTTCAACATAAACTGAACAGAGTGTGTGGTGCCACTATTTAATCCTATCCAATTTGGCAATGTTGAACTGTGTCCCTTAAGCTCTCTATAGGTAACAGAGCAATTCAGCAAGTAAAAGCTGTCCAAAGCTGAAGTAGTGGATCCTATTCCCCCACTTACTTTGCCAATGTTTATATTGCATAGTTACAAACTATATGCCACATATTTCAATTTTAAACAGGAAAAGGTTGCAGATGTTTCCTCTTTCCCTGGCCTGCCAGGGTATCACCACAGAACTATTACTGTGTGGACAGCTGTTGGTACTACTAAGGCAATTCCATGAGTATTACTTCTTGACCTGCATCAGATGCTGTGAAGATGAAGATTATCCTTCATCACTGGATGAGACCCTGAACCCTGGAGCTGGGTACTGGCAGTAAAAAGCCCATAAGAAAATAAAGCAAGTGTTCCCTTGAGGCACACATCCCACAAACCACATTATACCCACATTTCTGCACTCTCTGTGCTGCAGGCCATGTAATTAATTTGTTCTTTCCTTCTTCCTTCAGTTGTCAGAGGAAAAAGAATTAAGTTCCTCTTCCACTCCCAGGCCTGCCCCTCTACCATCTTCCAAAGCTGCTGTTTTCCATGGTTTTCCAGCCTGGCCACTCCAGCACCTTAAGTGAAAACCTTAACCAAAGCACAAACTCTGTCAGTTCAAAGACTAAACACAGGTTTTGCTTTTAACTGGGTTTAAGACAGACCAGTTCTTGGTATGTCATTTCAACAGTTATTGATAGGCTTTGATAACTCACTTAAGGACTCCACTTTTCTCTGCCACTTGAGAGTTACCAGACCATCAATAACCATGGAAAATAATGTACCCTGAGAGTGGCCAAAGCAGAACCTCCTTCTCCAAAATCTTTCTTTACCTACCTAGACTGCAGTGAACCACAGCACTGAGTAGCTCAGAATTACAAGCTTCAGCTGACACCCACACACCAGTGAGAAGAAGCAGCACTCTGCTTCCACAAGTCAGCATGTTCACTCTAAAAGAGAAAAAAAAAAATCTTCAAGCAAAATACTACTGTTTCGTTTTTCTTCTGTGTGAAAAAGTGTGAGTCCCTGTCCTGTATAATCAGAGACAGCCTTGGAGCAAACACCCACATAGCACCCTGCTGCTATTCATTAATCACTCCAGCAGCTCGCAATGAAATCCCCAGAGAAATTTTATAGCCTTTCTGTAACTCTACATGCCTGCTTGAAAAGACCTCAAACACACACATAAGCACCTGTCACATACTACCAGATATTTGAGAACCTGGTCCCTGTGGAATAGAAGGGAGGTTCCACACATACCTGTTCCCACAAGAGACAAGTAGAAAATCAGGGATCTCTACTTACTCATGGCACATGGTGAAATACAACTGTACAAACTGTACCTGCCTGTAGAGGGTACAGATATATTTATTGCACAGCATGTTTGGGGAAATTCCAGTGAGGTATATAACATTTGGGAAGAAATACTTCAGGAGCTAAATGTCAGCCTCTAAGAGCAAAGCAGCCAAGACGGTGTAAAGAAACAAAGCAGATATGTTCATTACTCCATCAAGACAACAGGAGAGGCCAGAAGTCGTGGTTGCAGCAGATGACAGATCCTCCCTCAATTACTGTTGCTCTCAGAACACACACAGCTCTAGTGTAGATAGTTTACATTTTGTTGGGGGAAGAAGGTGATTAATGTTATCCAAAGAATTAAGGAAATAAAGTAACATTCAACTCTACTGAATCAAGAAGTTATTTTCATTGGCTTCAATAAGGCTAGGAAGTACTTTATCCTATTTTATAATCAAAGACACCAACAAGCTCTGAAGATGGAACTTTGAGCTGCTCTTTTTTTCCTGAGGTTCAACCTGAGCATTTTCAAAAAAACACGTGAACCTTTCTTGTGTTCTGTCAAGATCTGGAGCACAGGCCAAAGCCTCAAGGACATCTATGCCACTGCAAATGCAAACTGCCACAGAACCTCTCATTTTTCATCTCCAGTCCAGCATGCTCCTGTTCTGGTTCAGATCAGCCCTCTATATCCTGTTTCAGAAACTGTGATTGTAGATAAATACATAAAACCTGGTTAACTCTATTAACTTTACAACATCATGTCATGAAATGTCATCTCAGTTTCCACTACTGTCAATTTATGCCACAGCCCTTCTGCCCTGGGTTCCTCTTGTTCTTTCCATTAAAATGTGCACTGCAAGCTTCAGCCTTCTTGAGCTACCCACCTTACCTGTGCACATGAACTCTAGAACAGTATGAATATTACATGTAGCAGCATTTGCAGCGAAGGATATATTAAGTCCTATATTTTTAATGCCGCTTTTAGTACGCCTATAAAAAGACTCTATGCAAAAGACTGGATTACATATTTTTGTGCTGTATGGGAACAGGGTACAAGTGAGAGACATGGCAAGTGAGAATGCTCTCCTCCATGTGCAGCAGCCTTTGGCAACCAGCATCTGGATGGGATTTGCAGAGAATGCTGTAAAACTTACATTCCTACAAATACCACAGTTAATTGAGCCCTGTCCTGGTTTGGGCTAGGACAGAGATAATTTTCTTCCTAGACACTGGTTCAATGCTGTGTTTCGGATTTAGTGTGACAATGATGTTGATATCACACTGCTGTTTGAGTTGTTGCTAAGTAGTTCTTATCCTAAGTTCAGGAGTTTTCAGTTTCCCATGCTCTGCCAGAGAGCAGGTGCACAAGGAGCTGGGAGAGAGCATGGCCAGGACGGCTGACCTGAACTAGCCAAAGGGATATTCCATACCATAGAAAGTCATGCTCAGTATATAAATTGAGGGGAGTTGGCAAGGAGCAGTAGATCGGTGCTTGGGCATCAGTCACCCCGCGTGGTGTGCAACTGCATTGGGCATCACTTGTCTTCTCTTGTTTTTTTTTTTTGTTTTTTTTTATTACTTTTCATTACAATTATTAACTATTTTTCTGTAATTTTAGTTAGTAAACCATGACAAGCCCATAGGAATTTTACATCTCGGGAAGTTTTCAATAGGATATCATATTAGAAGTGCTGGTGAATGCTACGCCTTGCAGTGAGTGGATTACACACTTCTCTTCAGTTTCTCTGGAACGACTCAAAAATGTGACTTCTTTACATCTCATCATGTGCCCTCCTACAGCTCATACTAGAAAATAAGGAAGAAGAAGAATGTCTGCCTCACATTTTTAACAAAATTTTATATTTAGAGCCTTCTCTCATATTTGTGCTTACTTCTTTTAAACTAAACCTTGGCACAAGGAACAATTATAGCTTCACAAGTGTCTTACCTTCCTCTTCATTACCTGTTACTGTACCTCAATTCAGGCCTGAAGAGACTTCCCTAGCAGCAAAGGAACATTTAACTTTCACGATCCTTGCAACTTTTCGTTTTTTTGAGATAGCAAACATACCAATCAAGCAGGACTGGGAGCGCTTTAGAGCGTGAACAGCTGGGATTACCACAAGGCTTTTTTTTCTCCCTGGCATGACATGCCAAGACTGATATTCCTATAAGAGGCAGGGTTTCTGAGCACCACTTTTACCAAATAACTGAGAAACTTACCTGGGAATTAGATCATTAAAACATACGGCCTGACTCACAACAAGAGATGGATCGCTAAGTGACCTTTGACAGACTGGAGCCACTGATCAATGATTACTTTTTTATTAAATGATTCTTTTCCTGTGCCAGCAGGGACTCCTTCCCTCACAGATAGAATTAACATTAACCTTTGCTGCACAAGGATTAAAGGAGATGACACCACAGAGGACTGTCAAGGAAGGAATGAGGGCAAAACAGAAGCTCAGCCCAAGGAAATGCACTCTTCCCTTCTAAGTAGAGGGTTGGCTCATGCTGCCCAGTTTCACCATCACTACTGCACCCTTCTCTATTTGTTGTACATAAACACCAGCAGGTCAGTCTGACAAAGAACGTAGCTCTTAATATGATTAAAAAGGCTGGGAAATGAAGGATACCCAGTGAAGGCAGATGGGGCAAGGTGACACACAACACAGCCATAATGACATCAATAAATTAGCCACAGGACCACAATGAAAATCAAGGTCTAAAATTCAAAAGGAAGCTGTGCTCCCCCACAGCTCCTAGGCCCTTAAGTGATAGCAGACATAATCCGAAGCCTTTCTATTTCACCGTCTGGCTCCATCCCAAAGCACTTCTGCTTCTATCCATGCCAGCTTTTTTGACTTCAAACCATGTGCATCTCCTGAGTGGACATCATCAGTCACACCAATCTGCAAGAACTATTTTGGGAGATAGGGAAAAAAGCCCCTTAGGAAAAAGCACAGATCATCAAATAAACTTTGCCTGGGACTTGGTTTCAATATTAATCCAGGTCTCTTGGGGTGACCCTGTACACTAATCAGGTGTGCCCTTTGACACTGTGCACAGCAGGAAGACCAGGTGAATGGATGAAAGACTGCAAGTGCGACACTGGAACAAAAACCAAAACAATAAAACAAACAAACAAAAAAAAGAACCAACAAAACCAGACACACCCCCAGAGGAAAAAAAAAAAAAAAACAAACACCAAAAAACCCACACCAACAAAACACCAACAGATAGCAGGGAAGCAGTTTCTTTCTGTTCTTGACGATGGCACATCAAGAACAGCACAGACCTTTTACTACTAAGGCTTTGCTGGCTTCTCCACGTACATCATTAGATTATGTATCTCCCAGGAACTGAAGGGAGGATAGTATGTTTTCTTCTCACACAGTCTAACTTCAATACTCCCAGTAAATATTGCACTATAGTCCCCAGTGAAGCAAAATGTTTTTGTCTTGGTGTAATGCCAAGAAATCCAGTGTCATTTGAGCCTTAGATGAGAAGAACATGCTTCAGGCAGCACAAGCCCTCAGCAAAAGCAAACATTTGGCTTAATGAGAGAAACATGGAAACCAGAGAACAGTATAACAAGAAGTATCTAGTTCAACTTCACTTCATACATCTTGCATGTGTATAATTCTCCACCATATATTTCAACAGCTGACACCCAAAGAGAGCTCAGACAAATCCTAAGTGTCTTCACTCTCTCTCACAGAAACAGGAGACAAGCTCAGCTGAAGTCCACTTCATCTAGAAAAAGTAACTGCACTGTTGGAAAAAAACAAAACAAAACAAAACACACAACCAAGCATGCCCAGTTCCTTCTCTTCTGTGCAGACAGTTGTTAAATCTTTATGTCATCAGCTTGATGTGTGCAGCAGTAACTCTGCATGAGCCTCCTCTGTCAGAATACAGTGAATGCCCACTATCTCCAGAAGAGAGATCCTTACTGCCCCGTCAACTTCACAATGGTTTTTATTGATGTAGAAGGAAAGAAAATAAGGAAGAAATGGATAGGAAAGGGATGAAAACAAACCATGCCCACTATATCAGAGAGATAAGACAACAGAGTGCTAATTATTATCTATTATCAACAAAACAGATCTCAACTGTTAGGGAGAGGTGTAACTATTTTGCACAAAAAAATCCCATCAGGTATGACAAAGGTCTCTCAGCTGAAGACAGTAGTATGCTCTCAAGTCTTCCCATTGTCTTGCTTCAAGAACATATTTCTTGGTCTTGCAGGCCTCATTTCTTTCAACTCACTTGCATACTCACTGGTGCTTCAAAGTCTCAATCTGCATGTATAGCATTCCCTTGTATGTTCCCTTCAACTTCCTCTCCTCCCTCAGCAGAGAGGAGGGATCACAGGTAGATCTTATATTTTAAATTTACAGAATTGTTGCACAGCTAAAACACTGCATCATACACATTATTTCCAAGTCATTCTGATTTTGTGCTTTCCTGTTATCCTCAGGGGAGGTGCTGGGCCTCACCCCTTTCCCACTCCCCTACCGATTCCCAAAGAACAAGCCTGTGCCTCCTCACCACAACCAGCAGGCATTGCCAGCCAACATCAGCTCCCCAAGAGACCTTCCACTATGACACCAGGCAGAGAAAGATGAGCTCTTCCAAGGCTAATAGCAAACCTCTCCCTCTCCATCCAGAGAAGCCAGGGAGGGATTACAATACACAATTGCAGATTCTAACCCCAGACTGGCCTTTTGATGGAAGGTGTGTTTTTCATTCCTAGTTTTAACCAAAGAAAATGTAATTAGGGTCTTTGAATAGCAGTGGCATCCAGAAGAGTGGCATGGGCCAGCATGAATCTTATAGACAACTCCAGTTTCCTCCAGAGAAGGAAATGACCCAAGAGCAGATGCAGCTATCCCCAGGAAAGAGGGGCAGGACTAGCTGCAATAGACATTCCACAAGAGAGCTGCAGAGACCCACAGTGGGAAATGAAGGAATAACACCATAATAATGCTACCTGGAGTCCATACCTGGGGCTGTGCTCAATATCCACCCTCCCCAAATCCATACATTCATGCTTTGTCCTTCCAGTTGTATCAAGACCTTCCCAGGAACTTGGTCAGCCTGTAATATTTGAAGACTAAATGAAAGAAGGAACATTATCCCCTTATCCCATATAAACCTGCACCCTCTTTATTTCTTCACAATGCCTTTCCACGTTCTTCATTTCCTGCAATCCTCTGTGGAGCTGATCCATGTGTTTCTTCTCACTATAAGTTATTAGCCTGTCCAATAATTTACATGATCCAAAATGATATGATTCCTCAAACCTTTTCACCACTGTCACAGCTTTTGATATATATTTAAAAAAACCCAAATCAAAAGACAAAAAAACCCCATAGCTGACTGGGATCAAGGTAGCTGATAATAATTGAATAAAAAATTAGTATCTTATTCCCTAGCAGGCTTTAAAATTTAGAAACTTGCACTTGTATCTTAACAGATCTTATATTCATTTTAAACACATTTAAAATTAAAACGAAAAACCTACAAAGCTGTTTTGCTATTTGTCTTGGATCCCAAAATAAGTTGTCATTGACAAATTATATTCCATTAAAGGATACTACCAATTAAAGAAAAAAAAATCATTATTCTATTTGAGTGCTTTTTAATTTGCTATTGTTACAAGCAACACCTAAGATTAATAGAACTGAAGGATTAGAAGGGAAAATGCCTTCACCTGAATGTATTTGACAGCCTTTTGTGTCAAGTCAGTTTCACTGTTTCTCTTGTAAGCAGTCAGATCTCCTGTTAGTTGAGCTGGATTAGACCCATACAAATAGGGAAGGAAAAATATATATGGAAATGTAACTGCAGAAACTCAAATATTAGCAAGCGAGCCCTAGGAGAGCACTTCTTTTTTCAGCTAAGTAAAATGAAGCTGCTGGGCACTCCTTAAACAACACACATGCACTGAAAACCCTCTGCCTCAAATAAACACACATTTCCCATTAGACACAAAAACATATCCAACATTCAATAGACAGTGTCAATACTGTCTACGGTCTCTTTCTTCTTATTTGAGTAAAGCATGCAATCTGCTCTTTCACACATTCTACCCTACAAACATGAGACATCTATGATTCATTCTGCAACCTACCTCTCCAGTCACACACCTAGGGGGAAGGCATGTTGAATGTTTTGAGGTTGTTTTACATTAAAGGATTAAAACATTAAAATCACTGCATTTCTTTTGGGATTTTATTCCTCCTCAAAAGGAGTCTCGTCACTTAATTTTTCCCTTTTGCATTTCCCCACGCTTCCCCCACATCAAACACACTGCCTAGTGCTCTTTCCCTTCCCAGAGACTGTCTCCTTTCCCACCTTGCTCCTTCCAGACATCCACTCCAGTGCTGCCTCCTGGCTCTCCCCTCTCCCCGTCTGTGCCAAGTCAGCCAAGCTCTAGTGCAGATGTCAGTGGGGTCAGCACAAACACAAAGCTCTGCTAGATGTACACTTCATAAATCAAAAAGTTGCCTTCTGCTCTCTTTATTCACTCTCTTCACTCAAAACCTTTTTCTCTACTTCTTTTCCCTCCCAGCTTCTCCTATTTCCCTGTATCTTTTTGCCTCACCTTTGCTTGGTAATTTTCTTTGTGATTTTCTCTCTTGCTCTTGAAACTTCTTTTTTCTTACCCATTCTCCACCCACTTCCTTTGGCTTCTTTTGCTACCAGACTGTCACCTATGCTGTTAGCCCCAACCATGTCTTCAGTACCTCTACAGTTAAGTAATTTATTAGGCTCCTTTAATTTTTACCATATGCTCTTTTTGAGTCCTAGTACTGTCAGTTGCAAATCACAGAAACACCAAGGAAGCAATTACCTAACCTTTTGGCAGGGGTGCATGATGATGTGCCAGTGTTAAGAGGGTGGCTTATGAAGAACTGATTGGATGAGATAAGTGAAGCCTTGACAATCAGGGCTGACTCCATTTGAAGCTCAGACAAAGGTTTGGACTGAGTGTTCTGGGTCAATTTATCCCTAGAAACTTAAGAAAGATTCACCCAAGACATCTGGGCTTTGGACAGAGTTAAGTCAGGACCCCAAGAAGTTCCAAGGCAAGAGGAGTCAACCCCAGCAGTCAAATATCAGAGCAGGTATTTACCTCTTCAGTGTTTAAACTCTACACACAGTCAGCAAGCAACTGTGTAAGGCAACTTTCCAACTACTTAACCTAAGAGCAATGAGTCACAGGGGCAGCATTTATGACACTAAGAGTTTCACCTGGAAAATGAGAGAAGGAGAGCAGCACCTGCTCAGTAGGCTGACTGATAAGGCATACCAGGGGACGAAGACACATGCACACCCACCCCCCCTCCCCCCATGTAGTGGGTCAGGATGGAGCCTTTCAAAGTCTGATGCATGATAGTCTACATGGAAGTTGCTTGCAGTGAACTGTTGCTTCCACATTTCATAGGAAGGTCGCCTATGACATCACGCCCAAACTTACAGCAGGTTACACTGTGATATGACATGCTACCCAGAAAGATGCAAAGGTGTGTGGGTGAGTGGCAGAAGGTAATGCAGGCTGAGAAGAGAATGAATATACAGGCAGCTGTGATTGAAAACTCTGAAAGTCTAAGGTCTCTGCAAATGCCTGAGTCAAAAGCAGAGGCAGTCTCGCAGATTGATTATGCATGCACACCACTGAAAACACAGGCTGCTGAAGTGCCAGAGCCCTGCTGGATAATTTATGGACTGGTGTTAGTATTCACAGAGCAGTGGGCAGAGTTCAAAGGAACGAGGTAGAGAATAAAAGTTTGAGTCTTATGAAAACACTGTCACAGTCATCATGAGCCACAGCTCCATAATGAGCTTCACTTGGGCTGGGTACAGGCAGAAGCCAGCAGATGTTATCACAGCAGGAGCCTGCAAGTGCCATCTTGGCACAGGAGCAGAGAGGTTGCACAACCAGAGTGTGCAAATGTGCAAACTTTGTAAGTGTCTGAGCACACACATGCTTGGCTTTTGGGAAAGTATGGAAGAGCTGTGTGCCAAACAGCTAGTGACCCATCTTCTCTGACAACCCTCCCTCACAATCCTCTTGATTCTCTCAGGCCTGCCATACACCAAACATCCTGGACTACTTGTGCCATAGAGATAAACATCATGCAGGGAATAACTGAAGACTTTCACATGTCTTTTTCACTTACAGTCTCACCAGGAGTTGAAGCCAGGACTTCAGGGAAGAAATCAATCATACTAAGCCACCCAAAATGCAAGCTTTATTTAGGTGAGCTTAAGTTTTCCATCTGTATCACTGCCTGAATCTCTTAGCCATCTAGATGGCATTATCAGGAAAGATGGGAAGACAGTGAGGTCATCAATTTACTAAGCCCTGCGTCTGCTCACGTTTGAGATTAGACACAACACCAACAGCATTAGAATAAGTACCGTGTGGTTGACTTCAGCAGAGATGTAAAGCAAAGACTGCATTGCACATCTTCTCTCCCCTCTCTGCAAGGCTGCTATAAAACCAGATCTTACAGACATATGGGTGCACACCATGTAGTGACACTCTCACCATAACCACATAGAGGGGAAAAGGAGCACAAAGGAAAGCCCAGTATACAGACAAGATGAACTAAGGGGTTTAACCAGTATTTTACTATTGAGTGCATGCCCAGATACCATCTTTAAACTTTTCCACGAGACTCAGCATACCTGTCTCCAACCTTACTCATTCTAGAAGAGACCTATCTGAAGGTACAAGGAACTTTTAGAAGCTTTTCTAAATAAAGCTCTCTGAAAATTTCAACACATACCTGAACTGGGAACGCACACAGGAATTTGGTATCGTACAGTAAACCAACAAATAGAACATGGAAGAGAAGAGGGTTCTCAGAAGTAGTCAGCATGGATTTACCAAGGGGAAGTCATGCTTGACTAATCTAATA
>JANHGN010007302.1:30470-41453 GCA_024605025.1 Megaceryle maxima | reverse complement strand
AGATCCAGCAGTGGCCTTGGTCTGCACACCAACCCTTGGTAGTAACTCTAACCATGGGCTGTTATCAGTGCCAGCAGGAGACACTGCCTGTGAAACAGGCTGCTGGCTTCAGACAGTGCAGTGAGTTAGAAGAACTGAGCTGAAAAGTAAAATCACCGAACAGAATTTGTTCTGTTCTCACTTAAACCAGGACACAGCATTAAAACAGAATCACATCCTTGCCAGAAAAGCACCACCTTGAACTGTTACTATGTACTTTGTAAAACAGCGCAAAATTAAGTAATAATTTACCTTTCTATTTCTAACACGTGCCTCCCTTTCACAATTACTGAATCAGAGGAATGATAGCCAGGACTTCCCAATGTACTCCAAGAGTACCGTGTTCTAAAGATTACCATAAAAAACAGCAGTGCAGACCCCTTGGGTACATTCTGTCCATGGTCATTATATGCTCGGGAATTTTGTCAGTTTGGGTTTCAATGGTTCTGTGCTGAGCTTACACCACTTGCTGGCAGGATTTAATTCAATTAAAATATCAGTAACATACAGGGTTTTGTCATTTGTAATTTATGCTGTCAGATCTGGTTACATGTCCCTCTCACTATGAGAATGTCAGAGAGTCTCTCAGAGAACTGTGCACATTCCGTACGCTGTGCTTAGAGATACCTCTGGGAATGAAGTGATTGGAAATAATCTTCAAGATGCTTTCCTTTTTAATGCAGTACAAGGAACGGCTGGTGAAAGCCTTCACAGAAGATGTGCTGCCGTATTTTTCTACAGGAACCTCTCCTCATCTCCAACCGGTTGTTGACAGCGTTTACCCTCTGCACAAGATTGTAGAGGCACACAGGATCATGGAAGAAAACAAGAATATTGGCAAAATTGTCATTGAGATGCCTGCTTCATCCTAAAGAAAGGCTTACCAATGTAGTTGTTTCCAGAATTGTTATGGGCGTCTGACAAGCAGAGAATCTGCCATTTCCGCTTCCAAATCTGAAATGATTTATTGTGGGAAGATGCCAGAAAGAAGGGGTAAAGCAAAGCCTTGATAGACACACTTAATAAAACGGTGCACATTGCAGCTCTGGCGTCGTGTCTTAAGTTGTAACAACCCCAGGCAACAGGCCCAGGCTCGGGGCAGAGCGGCTGGAAAGCTGGCTGGTGGAAAAGGACCTGGGGGTGCTGGTCAACAGCCAGCTGAATATGAGCCAGCAGCGTGCCCAGGTGGCCAAGAAGGCCAATGGCATCCTGGCCTGTGTCAGAAATAGTGTGGCCAAGCAGGACTAGGGCAGGGATCATTCCCTGTACTCTGCTGAGGCCACACCTCGAGTGCCGTGTTCAGTTCTGAGCCCCTCACCACAAGACAGACATTGAGTTGCTGGAGTGCATCCAAAGAAGGGAAGTGTCCAGAGAACAAGTCTTATGACGAGCAGCTCAGGGAACTGGAGTTGTTTAGTCTGCAGGAGGCTGAAGGGCAACCGTATGACTCTCTACAACTACCTGGAAGGAGCTTGTAGTGAGGTAGAGTTGGTCTCTTCTCCCGAGTTAACAGGCACTAGGACAAGAGAAAATGGCCTCAAATTGTGCCAGGAGAGGTTTAGACCGGACACTAGGAAAAAAAATTCTTCCCTGAAAGGATTGTCAAGCCCTGGAAGAGGCTGCCCAGAGAAGTAGTGGAGCCCCCATCCCTAGAGGTATTTAAAAGCCATGTAGATGTGGTGCTGGGTTAGTGGTGACCTGGCGGTGCTGGGTTAACGGCTGGACTTGGTCGGGAAGGTCCGTTCCAACCCAAAGGACTGTGATGCTGTGCTAATGTTGGTGAGCGCTCCTCAACGCACAGTCCGGCACTGTCAGTCTCAGCCCCGCGTTCCTTTACCGTCTGCTTCCCACAGCTTTCTCGCCGTGCGCTCCGGACTCTCCGCCCGGTGCCCGGCGGCAGCCGCGTTCCCCCCTGCAGCGCTGGGGTGGCGGCCGGGCCCGACAGACGCCGCGGGGCACCCTCCCCGCCGGGGCCACCGGGAGGGGCAGCCCCGGGGCAGCCCCGCGGCGCCGGGCCCAGGGCCGGGGACACGGCCCGCGGCTGAGACGGGACGGGGGCGAGAGAGCTCGCGGAGGCCATAGAGACTGGGACGCTTCCGCCGCCGCTTCCGGCGCGGTGCAGGCTGGGAAAGCACCCGGTCCCGTTGCCGTCGTCGCCGAGCAGGCCCGTTCTCGGCCGGTGTTTCTCTTGCAGGCGGCAGCTCCCTCCCTCCGACCGGCGCCATGGCGATGCAAGCGGCCAAACGAGCTAACGTGAGTGCGCTCCCCTGCCCCTTTCCTAGCCCGCCCCATCGCCCCGGGTCCGCAGCAGGCCCGCCCTGCGCGGGTTCCTTCCGCGGCTCCGGCCGAGGTGGCCCGACCTCCTCCAGGCCCGGCGCCTGTTCGACAGAAACGCGTCGAGTTTGTAGCCGAGGAGGGTTGAGAAGGACCGGCAGAGCACACGGGCTGGCGGTGCTCGGGCTCTAACGCACCGTGTGCTGTTTCTATCAGATCCGGCTGCCTCCAGAAGTCAATCGGATCCTGTACATTAGGAACCTGCCGTATAAAATCACAGCGGAGGAGATGTACGATATTTTTGGGAAATACGGGCCTATTCGACAAATCAGAGTGTAAGTATTTTAGTTTTCTTTTAAAAAATAAGGATTTCATGTGCTTTTATTGCAGAGCAGTTGGAAAAGTTAAATACACTTTCACAGTATCCCTGTGTGCCGGAGGTGGATGATATTTCTGTTATGGATGTGAATTTGTTAGAAAATAATGTTGCTGGTAGGTAGGGTAAAAAAGCTTAAATTTGATGTGAACTTTGGAAAATTGGTAAGAATATGAGAGACTCTCTTAAGTAAATCTTAAATTCAGCTAAGCTTTTACCTCAGCTAGAGTCAAAAATAAGAAAGGCAAAAGTTGAATACAATTGTTTTTTATATTTAACGATTATTAGATACTTAACTAATGGGAAGATAGAGATGTTACTATGGCTGCTGTACCTGTTGACTAGAAACAACTCCCTCATGTCACATACAGGTTGTCCCTGAGCGCCGTGGTCCCTGGGTAATGGTGATCTGGCTGTAGTTTTGCAGCAGAGTGGATTGGGATTTTACGTGGCTGCAGCAAATCTGAGTTACTATCCACCTTAGTTATTTCAGATGTTGAAAGGAGATGTTATTTGGATAATATTCTTAGTTTTCAAATATTGAAGGCCTGAGCTCTGGTCTTCCTGGTACTGAGTACTATCTGAATGCTGCGGCTTAAACCGTAATTTCATCTGGTTAGTATTATGGTCTGCTGAGTTTGTGTCGGAAAGAGCTGGCTGAAGGTGGAATTCAGGAAGAGTTTTTGAGAACTGTGGCAAGGCTGGTTGGAGTTGTAGTGTTGATGCTCATACAAAAGGATTTTGTTGGTTGTTTGTTTTTTTTCCTTTCTGAAAAATATTTAGGCAGGGAAGGGTAAGGAAATAAAACATGCTGTTTAATATTTAAAACATTGTCAGCCACACCTCAACAGATGTACAAATAGGAAGGAAATGTGTTTTATATTTGATAAGGGTTTTCTGTATTGCTTTTATCTGGCAAAATACCGTGCAGCATTTCTCGAGTTCTTGACCAGGCTGCTGATGGGATTAGAGCAGAAGTCAGGTATACCACCCTCCATTTCCTCGTGCTCTGAGGCTGGGGTGGTCAGTCCACAATGTGCTGATTGTTTTTACTACCAGGCCGTAAGCACAGAAACAGTTAAACAGACCAAACTCAGCTACCCCAAATAGAAGTGCTCATTTCAGTGCTGTGGTGACTAAAAAGGATTGTTCAGTGTATAGAGTGAAGGGACTTTTACACATAGAATTGCCTTCAGTAAACAAACGAGGTCGAGTGGACGCGCTGCTGGTGCTCTGTTGGAACGTGTCACTGGCGAGATCCTTCGCGTACTGGGAAGCACAACAAAAGTGACTGGGGAAGCGGCTGAAGGAGCAAGGGACAGCGGAAGCTTACTGCTTGGCTAAATAGGTGGGATTCCTCACTGATAAGCATAAAGCAAAGCTAATACTTAAGGTTTCTGAAAACATGTAGGTTGGAACAGTGTGGGAATGGGATGTAAAGAATTCAGAGCTGCGAGGGGAGCTTCCCATCAGACCCCGGCGCTGGCGTGAGCAACCGAGAGGGCAGTGCAGGCAGCCTCCCCACGGCTTCCTGGGCAGAGCTACCAGTTCGCCTTGTTTGCTGCAGACATCCCGATGCTGTCACGAGTTGAGGCGTAACGTGGAGCTCCCTGTGGAATGACATCTGTGCTTTTTATCCCGTTCTCATTTATCTCTTTTATCCTGCTGGTGTGCGCATCTCCGTGTGGATATGTGTGAGGTCATTTCTCCTCAGGACTTCTCTTCTTGGAAGCAAAACCTTAGAGCTGGTTCTTCTGATTATAAAGTTTGCTCTAAGTATCTTTTAGCTGAGATCTTTTGGATTCGTTAGCTCTGCAGTCTCTCTGGGCTGCTTAGCCTGACGTGCTCAGACATGTCTCCACTCCCTCAGGCAAAGGAAATTGGATCGATAGTGCAGTAGGTGGCTGTGCCTCTGACGGGGTCTTGCACCAGCAGGGCTGTTTTGAGTCTCTTAAATTAACTTTGTGATGTGCCGAGAGCCATATTCCATCCCAGGGAGACATCTGATCCAGACGGCCATTAACTGACAGCCTGGTCTTGTCATACGAAGTAAAACCAACTAACAGCTGTAATAAAAATTTAAAGTATTTCTAGAAATATGACAGCCCCTGACAGCAACAGCTTCTGGTAGTTGTTGTGGAGAGGTGAATTTCCCTCGAGGAGCATAATGCGGCATGTGCCTCTGTCACGTTTTCCTGTCGTCTCTGACTCTGAACTCTAAGTGGAGATCAGTGCAGAAAGCAGGGATCTAATTTAATATCTAGGAAAAAAATGACAATCAGTAGTTTTTTAGCAAAGGTGCTTTAGTTAGCCTAATCTCAGTCCTTGCTAGAGACTAATAGAACCTCTTTTTTTTCATTTAACATTAAAACTGATTTTGCTCTGCAGTGGAAACACTCCTGAAACTAGGGGAACAGCCTACGTGGTCTATGAAGACATCTTTGATGCCAAAAACGCTTGTGATCACCTGTCGGGATTCAATGTGTGCAACAGATACCTTGTGGTTTTGTACTATAATGCAAACAGGGTATGTACACTTGTTCTTTGTTGTGGTGGTGTTGGTTTTTTGCGATGCCTGTGAACACAGCCAGCACAAACAAAAATTCAGTTTGAAAAGACAGTTGCTTGGGTATTTTTAAGAAATAAATCCCAACGAGTAGAGGGAACAGATTGGATAAATTGTCAGGATTTCATCTTTACTTGGTGATTTGTGTGAAAGAAACCCCACCTTTGAACCAAGGGTGTAAAAAACATGTTTCTGGTGAGTGCACTTTGGAGAAGAGGAAGCAGGGGCCTTAAAACTGCACCGCTGCAACAGGATGTGAGATCTTGTTCAGAGGTAACACGTCTCCAGGTCTCGATGTTCTGCCTGCCACTGCTGGTATCCAGGGTGCTGGGGCATTCTCCCAGGCTGAGAATTAAGCAACACTGTGTGTGTGCTGCTGATGTCGTTCATAGTGATGCTGATGCAGCTACTGGGAAATAATGTCGTAAGATTTTTTTCCTCTCACATCTTCTTATTTTCCTAATTACAGGCATTCCAAAAGATGGACACAAAGAAGAAAGAGGAACAGCTTAAGCTTCTCAAGGAAAAATACGGAATTAATACAGACCCACCAAAATAAACTCATCTTGGTTTCCAAGCTCTGCCATTGAGTTCTTGAACTGAACCCAGGAATCCTCAATGAAGTATAACTTTTTTTGTATAAAATATGATAAGCTGTAATTTGAATCTTTAGATCCTTACATTAGAATTAAATAAATGTAAAACATGGGAAGA
The DNA here is from genome assembly GCA_024605025.1 of Megaceryle maxima. Classification (NCBI taxonomy): domain Eukaryota; kingdom Metazoa; phylum Chordata; class Aves; order Coraciiformes; family Cerylidae; genus Megaceryle; species Megaceryle maxima. The sequence goes on along the minus strand of JANHGN010007302.1, from coordinate 35,484 downwards.
TTTGCTTTAAGATTAACACCCCCTCCAAAATTCTTCTCTGTGTGACCTGGTCAATGCTGCATAACCACAGCCCTGTTTCTAGCAGGAACTTTTGAGACTGGACCAAGCTGCGTCAGGGTTTCACACCTCCTGCATTTCTGCCCAGTCTCTGGGTGGATTTTAAGCGTGGCAGCCAGTTAATCCAAAGAGCTCGGGGAGCTTTCTAGGAGCTGCATGCAAGGAGGTAAACTTCACTTGCTGCTCTCTGAAAGTGGAGTACGTTCGAAGGAGCCTGACTCCATTACCTGATCCTTAGGCTGCTTCTTGCTAAAAACAAAGCGAGCCCAAATCCATGTTTATGGGAAAGTTTCTTTTACAAACTATAGAAAATGAATGGCCTTGTCAAGTGACACAACTGCTTAGGTGGCTTCAGTCAAAATATCTTCTTCCCAGTAATTGAGACAAACCCGATGAGCTGCAGTAAAATAATCTGACTGTCACAGCACGTTGCTGCAGGGCTGGCCTAGTGGTATAGGAGATCGTCACTGCAAGTCCCAGGCTTGTACTGAGGTCAGCAGGAGCAACAGGAAAACACTTCACACCTTTTGAGGTGAGGTAGAGAAGGCCCAATCAAAATGAGACAATAGACGGTGGTGGTCATTTTGGATACCTGGAGTGCAACTTTTCTGCTCCTTGTGTTTGAACTGTAATATATTTCTTGTACATAAATTTTTAGATGTAGCATCTGGTGGAAGTATAACATCAAATTTTTAGGCTTTTTTTCAGTAGTCATGTCCTGCAAATAAAAATCGGTCTGGTACAGAGTGTGTGTAACTGGTTTATTTTGGAAGTGGAAAAGAATAACCTCTGCCTCTGTTCTGAACCAGCTGGAAGTGTGTGGATGCTGGTAGTGTTCTGTCTTTAGAGGATTTATTTGCTTGGATGCAACATTTAACTCCCTGACCAGCAACTTCTAGCCAGTGCAGAACGTGAGCAGATGCAAAGATACTTTGCCTGAGGACTTGTAATTTAAGTTAATTTTCTGTCAGTGCATTGTACTGTCATAAAGGGACGTTCCTATTTTATTATCCTCAGATTTGCATTGCAATCTGTCAGTTAAGGAACAATGCTGTGCCTGTGTCCAGTTAAATGTGTGTCTACGTAGTTTTGCTTTTTTGCCCTCAAGGCTTGCTTTATGCTGTATTACTTCTGGATGGGACCTTTCCTGGTGGAAGGGAAGCCACCTGTCATCTGAAAGTTTGTGATAGAGGTCAGAATTTGCAGAACATCTGTCCCCATATGTAGGCGAATGCTCACGCATGTTCAGCACCCAGGCGGTGGGGAAGGACACCCGGCTGTGGGTGTCCAGCTCTCAAATGAAGAAGGTCCCTTGCAGCTGCCATGTGCTGTGTGTGTTGTTTCTGTGCTGGGAGGAGCACGAAGGGTGGTGGTGACGCTGAGCTGGCTGTGTCATCCCAGAGGAGCAGGGAGGAGGCAGCTGACATGGCCTGGGTGTGATTTCAGCTTCGGGTGGGTGTTTGAAATCCCCTCCTGTGCCTGACTGGGCAGCATCCCCCTGGGACGGGTCTCCTCCTCACTTGCAGGCGTTAGGGATGTGACGAGAGCTGCGTTCAGTGTGTGCAGTAAACAGCCCTGTCCTACGCTGTGGCTTTGCCATACATGTGTAGGAAGGAGAAACTGAGCTGCGTTTTGCAGCAAGGAGATGGGAAGAGGCAATGGGAGAGTTGGAACCCGTTAGCAGCTGGGGCCGTGTCTCTGACCTACGGAGACCTGAAGCTCTGCTGTGGTGTCATTGCCGCTCGCCCAGCCCCAGCCACTTCTCCTGGCAGGTGCAGCTGCGAGGCACGTACATTAAATTCAAAGCAGCCAGGCTGGGCTGTCACTATTCTCAGGTGAGCTCCAGTGCCAGCTTGGTTTTCAGGTCTCGCTCGTTAGATTGATGCAGGCAAAAAACCATCTTGCCTTAAAAGTGTTCCAATGAAGGAAATCCCACTGGAGGGTTTGCTTCCGTGTGGCCAGCCATACGTGCCGTGTATATACATACATACCCTAGTGCCAAACACTAGGAGAACTGGGACCATTGACAGCAGTTGCTGGATGTTTAGAAGGCCCCTCACTGTAACAGGAACCAGAGGTGCTCATTACCATGCTGGATTTATGTTTCTAATAAATAATAGTAAATACTGATACTGAAATATCGCAGTGCTAATAGCGGTGCCGTACGCTGCCAGCCCTCTTTAAAATCATATGCAAATACTGCATTGCTTCTGTCAATAGTGGAGAGCGTGGTGCTTGCACTGCAGCCTCTGTTTTGATGAGGATTTGATGCTGTTTGAAAAACATATATAAAAAGTAATTCTTTAGGGTAATAAGATTAATAAGAATTCCTTCAATGAATCCTCAAGATCAGCAGCTTTTGATTTCTCTGAGAGCTCAGCTGCTGCCTTTCATTAAATATTCCATTTCATACTTTTCCTTCTAGTGCCTGTTGAGGGCTTTCAATGTCCCTGCACATGTAAAATGAAATAATAATTTGTACCTGCAAGACAGAGGGAATGGAAATCAAATGCCCAGAGGATTGTTTTGATGAGGTCTGCTCAAGATTTTGTTTGATATGTAATATCAAAGGACAGGGAAATGAGTTCAGTTATATGAATGGCAGAGGGGGCAGCAAATAAGGCAGATGTTACCAGCCTCACACTCTGCATCTGTGCTGGTTTTTGCGTGTGCTCACTTCCCATTTAATTTTTCAGGAAGTAGGGCATGAAATTAAGCCTGGAAGGTCATTTTTTTTTCCATGGATGCTGTTTAGAAATTAGTAACAAGAACATACCTGATTACACAGTCAATGACAGTAAATTTTTTTCAATCCATTATGTAGTGGTAATAATTATATGTACTGTGTTGATCGATGAGACAATTAAATAAATTAATGCATTTGCAGTCAAATAAAGAGCTGAAGATTACATTTCCTTGAAGACTTAATTTCCCTAAGTATCACAAAGTACAATTAGTTTTCCTTTCAGTTTTTTTTTTTTAAATGAAATTGGCATGAAAAATGCAATAATTTCTGCTTCCAACAAAGGTCTCTGCAGAGACAGAGTGATGAGGGACAGAGCTTCATCAACCAGCTGTAATAAGGATTTTACAGACTCAGTAATGGGCAGGTTGTACTGCTGAGGGGGAAAGGGAAGTGCACAGCAGCTCTGCAGATAGAGATGGTAAGAGTGAATATGGGCTCCTAAAGCCCATCAAGAACACGTTTTTCACAGGTAAGGAACCCAGCAGAAGCGGAAGGGCAGAGCCCTACCCTAACTACTGCTGTAGTTATAGCAGAAGCTTGCAAACAGCAGAACCAAGAGATGACGGAGGGAACATGTTGCCATACCAGGTGTGCTCAGCCAAACCTTCAGATGGCTGCTACTGAGGCACTGGTGAAAGGTCTCAGACCAGATCCTTTAGGTTGTTTTTTTCCCCTCTTTTTAATGAGCAGGTAACTTAAACTGGGCCATTGGAGCAGCTTCAGAGCAGTGTGCTGGATCACCCTGTGTCTGACAGGCATGGCAGGGCTATGCTACATTTAACCAAGACATCTATAGGAGCTCACATTTGAAACTGCTGAAACGCAGCCCGAGATCTCTAACCCAGCACCGAAACCAACACCAGTGACAGAGGCTGTGGCAGTGGCAAAGGCGACTGGGACCTTTAAAAAGACTGGGAGAGCTGGTGGGCATCACACTAGCAGGTCTAATTCCCTATTTACTAACAGGAATTTAGCCTGTCTTAAGTAAAAAACCTATTAGTGAAGTGTGAATCAGTTTGCTGCTTCAGTGATCTGAGGTTTCCCCCAAAAAAGGGTCCTTCATTTCTTTACAGAGGCAGAAAAACATTTACTCCACTAACCCTTGGTGAATAACAGGCTGTAAGAGATGGTTTTATGAGCTTATTAATTAACTAACTCAAACAGAGCTTTGTGGGTAGAATGAACATCTAGAGAAAGAAGAGTATGAGCTGTAGTCACTGGCCTGACAGCCAGTTGTGCTGTTCTGTGCTCTCCTCCCTCACCTCCAGGAGGTATCTTTGTGGTCTGTCTGCTCCTGCAAGGTGTGTTCTCCTTACAGAAACTCACACAAGGAAATCATTCACCACCTGCCTGAAATCCTTCCATCAAAAAATCCGTTAGTTGAAAACTATGCAAATACTTTATAGTCAAGTTAAATAAAAATAACATTGTGACCCAATGATGCTCTTTTTTTTTTTTCTACAGCAGAGGGGAGAAATCAAGCTCAGGCAAAGCAAAAGAACAGCAGAGGCAGCTTTGCCAATCAGGTTCTGCTCCTAAAACCAGGTACATGACAGTCTGCACATCTTTCTGTCTCCAATGGAGGAAGCAGCATTTATTGAAATATAACTATCAGATGAGATAAATATTTCTCAGTCTCCAGTGCCAGGAGCCCAGCACACAGAGTATGTTTGTGGGCTCTGTAAATAGCATCAGAAGATACAGCCTAAAAATACCTGCTGTGTTCAGTGACCACATCACCCCATAGTTAGATTTGTTTCATAAGGTGGATGCACACAGTTCTGCTTCTCTCTAGCTTTTCTCAGCTCCTGTAGAAAATATTACCTGAGTTTTACTGTTGTAAAGGCACAGAACTGGACCAGCAGCACTGCATGTCTTTGAGAAGCATCACCTTCTTCAGCAGCCAAATCTTGGCCAGAGTTGGGGGGCCACCAGCAAGGCAGGGGAGATGGAGAGTAAGGAAACCTCTCTGTCCCAGCAGCCCTTACTCGCATGTTCCTGGTGCCTCTGGTCCCACCAGAGATCTTCCATTGTGCCATCTATAACAGAAGCAGTGCATGGACTTATGTGTATTTCATTGAAGAAGATTAATTAACAAAAAAAATGGGTTGATGATTGAAGAACAACTTATACACCAAAAAGGATTCCAGCAGCCAGAGGAGAAAAAAAGGAAATAGAAACTGTAAAGAATCAAGATTTTATTGTTTTTAT
>JANHGN010007302.1:2321-27816 GCA_024605025.1 Megaceryle maxima | reverse complement strand
AAATCTGTAAAGGGTGAGTGTCAGGAGGATGGAGCCAGGCTCTTCTCAGTGACATCCAGTGATAGGACAAGGGGCAATGGGTGCAAACTGGAACACAGGAGGTTCCATGTAAACATAAGGAGAAACTTTCACGGTGAGGGTGACAGAGCTTGGAACAGGCTGCCCAGGGAGGTTGTGGAGTCTCCCTCTCTGGAGACATTCAAAACCCACCTGGATGCATTCCTGTGTGATCTACTCTAGGTGATCCTGCTCTGCCAGGGGGGTTGGACTGGATGATCTTTTGAGGTCCCTTCCAACCCCTACCATTCTGTGTGATTCTGTTTGAAATGCATGGCTGCATCATTCCTTAGTGTTGTAATAACCTCACTTGTTACAATAACCTTTCCCGTTTTGTGTTCTTCCCTTCTCTAAGCATTAAGAAGGTGTTTCTGTTACAGTTTTTAGGATGATATTTGATCAGTTTCTTTCTACACAGAGCTCTAGGGACCCTGAAATGAGGAGTCTCAAGGAATTTGTACCCTGATCTCATTCACTCTTGCACTTGAGCAGCCCGATCACACTCCTCATGTAGTGGGGCCCTCACAATGCTGCAGGTAAAAAGCAAGAGTTGGCAGTGGATTGCATCATGTGGTTTTTTAGGGTTTTACCCTTTTGGCACTCAAATTGTAATTAATGGAGGGCTCCCTTTTCTCAGCTTAGGGTTGGTCAGTGATTGTTAACTTCTGTAGCTGGGAGCCTGAACTCACAAAATTTCACAGCGCAGTTTGGTACCTTATTCAGTAAGGGTCATAATCTGTAGCTCAGTCATGGATGTCATCAAAACCAGCAGCTTGGACTTTTATGGAGTAGCTGAATAGAGGCCATTCCATAAAACCCTGACACCTGGAACATTTTAGAGGACACTGTTGTCTATTTGTGGAGATGCCCATAGGAAAGGGACAGGGCTTATGTGACACACTGGCATCTGGGGAGGGGATTTCACCTCTCCCCTCCCCAATGTATGCCACATAGAAAGCCTCATGAGTAGGGGCTATCCCTGGATGGACAGTGGAGAACTACAGGGAATGTGATCAAATGGGCCATGCTTTTAGAAAACCACCCTGTGTCCTACACTTGTCTCCAACTGGTCTTGTCACCATTGCACTGGACATTCCTGTGCTCACACCCCCTTCTGACATCTTGAAGTTCTGCCAGAATCATTTCTTTGTACCTGTGTGACACCTTCTTCAAATCCTTTAATGACTTCTTGCCTGCCAATCTTGAACCTGAAAGGCTTGTTTCTGTCTCTGGAGGAATCAAACTTCTTTCCGTTTTGTAGCATTCCTGCCAAAACAAGACACATCTAAATTTAAGTGCTGGGGGAAGGGAAGGAGCAAAAAAATTAATATCTTGGTCACATCAGCTGCTCATTTCCATTTTCACTTTGAAGCCACATCCAAAAATGGATAAGGCAGGAGAGTCAAACGCAGTGGTACCACATTGTTACCTTTGCCATCTAGTAATTTATACTCAAAAATGTGAATATATTATTGTTATTCTTAATGCAGTAGGTTATAACTCGTATCGTACCAAATGATGCACAGACATACAGAAGAGCTGTTGCTTGCACAGTGGACCTTTCCAGCTAAGTTGATAAAATAAAGCAAGGAACAAGTAGGAAGCAGCAGTAGAGAGAAGCCCAATGCAGAGGCCTGATCAAGGCCTGCTCCTGAAGACAAGAAAGCTCCCTAAAACAAGCCTGCAGACAAAGAAATCAAATTTAACATCATTTTGACTAGGTTTAATTCTTGTTAACTACAAGTTATTTTAAGGTATTTTAACAGCATCACCAACTAAAGGGTATAGTCCATGCAGAATACCTGATGGCAATCAGGGGGCTGTTGCGATGTGTGACCCAAAGCTCACCACAGTCAGCAGGAGCTTTCCACCCACTTCAAAGGCTGGGGATGTAGATTTGGGTTTGGGAACTCCTGAGCCAAATCTGCTGTCAGTTAAACAGCTACAAGAACAGAGCAGCTCCTTTGACTTCTTCCTGCCAATTTCTACCAGGATAGCTAGGGGGAATATTTGGTACCTTGGACTGTTTACCTTCCCTACCTGATTTACTCAGTAGTTCTAGAATAACGTGCGTTACACAAACGTGGCCGCTCCACACCATGCATGAGAAACTTCTGCACAACATTACAATTGCATGTGTCCTTTCCTCATACTGAAAGAACAGAAAAGACTTTGCGTTCAAAAACATGAAAATAGCAAGGATATTCATATGAATACTCTACTATCCTCATTCTTTACATTTTCATTCAGCCACAAGAAACAGTCATGGGAACACTTCACTCATTCCTTTTGATGGGCACGACACTGTTTCAAGCCCTATATTATGATGAACACATGCCCAGATTCTACAGCAAATGGCTAAACCTTTGCAGAGTGCTAGATGATTACGTATTCACATTCTCTTTTCAAATAGCAAATAATTATTATTAAGGTAGTTTTCAACTTAAAAGTACCAGGTAATTGCTCTTTTGAAATGCTATATTCTGGATATTTCCAGGTTAGGCTGATATTTAGGCATTAGAATAAATCCTTTCTTTGTAATGCTGTAATGCCAGCGTTCTGGGCATACACCGTGACTCTTGTGCAAGGTGCTGTACAAAGAAAAGTTCTTTAATAAGCAAATATCTGATAAATTTTTCTGGTTGAAAACAACACTATCAAGCACAGCTTTTGACAGAAGATGATGAGGAATACTGCCTTTATGATACAATATGAAAAATACACTTTTGTTAATTTCTTTTCATTACCGCACTTATATTAACAAACCGGCTTGATGCAGAAGTTTTATTTTTCAGTGAAAAACATCAGTTATTGTCCAAACAAAACAAAAAAGGCATAGTTTGCTTGCTTAAAAAGGCTGTGTTCTGAATCAAAGGTAAATATATGAGAAGTGCCCAAACTGGGGGGGAAGACTAAAAGGGTAGGATTCATCTTAGCAAGCTGCATGCTTCTAAGATGTAGACAGCTACTTCTGAGCTAATTACTCTACTTCCCTCCATAATCAAGTCAGAAAAAAATGCACTTTCAGGGGGTGATTCATGTAACCAAATCTAAGGATCTACATTAGGATGTCATGAATTGCATCCTAGCAGTGCTTATTTCTCCACAATGAACATAATGGAAGTCTAAACAACTAGCTCAGACATAGATGTCTCCAAATTCATTAGTGGTTAAATTAGTGGTGAAAGCATTCTGGGCTTGCAGGAATGAGTACACGGTATTTGATTGTTCTAGTGGGGTTCTGTGTCTAGATATTTTACATCAATATTAAACCAAAATGCCATATTAAGGCAAATTAGCTGTTGAGTAAGACCAACATTTGTTGCAGTTGGTACTTCAGAGATGCATGTGCTCGTGTATAAGGCCTGAGGAGGAAAATGATGCCATGAGGTATGTTTCATAACCTGCACCATGAGTGCTTGTCCTATTCCTTAAGTTTTTCCCAGTATAATACTGCAGTTTTTTATGTGTGCTCCAATGAGAGTTCATATACACATTATGCAACATCTTGCCTCAGTGATGTCCCTAACCACCCCCTCCATGCAGGCTAGGAAGTCGCACCAGCCACCTACACAAGGCTTTCTAGTTACGTACAAACATGGGTTCATTTGTCACTTAGAAAACCTGCACATGGAGGAGGGCAGGCAGTGAGAAGCAGCTCAAGGGGAACTCTCAGGAATATGATATAATCCTTTTTGAAGTATTTGATCTTAAATTTAAATGGCAGTTCTTCCTCACAGCAGTTTTATTTTTAAACATATCATAAAACCTTGTGATTCTATGAAATGTAAGGGGACTGTTATTGAATCCCAATATTTAATAGCTTTAATATTAAAACTTAGTACTGTCATTACAGTCTGAGTGTTCAAAGCAGTATGCAAACATTAATCATTCTTCACAGCAGCCCAAGGAGGTAGAATATTTATTATAGAATAGCCTCAGTCTGGCAGTTCAGATTCAGATGCAAAGTTCCACAACAATTCTGTTATGTTTCCCTTCAGTTTGCAACAAAATTCTATTAAAACACTTACTTTATATTTCTGATGATTTACTAAATACCACACATAAACCAGCGGCAGAACCAGAATTAACCCTTCAGAGATCCTGGCAACAGCTACCAGACAATGTTTCCCATTTAAAATAATATTTCTCTCTGCCCATGAGCTTCTTCTCCTTTGTTTTCAGCACCGTCCTATTTTCAGGAAGGGCTGAAAATTCATCAGGTGATGAATTCAGAAATGTAACCTCAGTTGTCATTGCCCCACCTTATTGCTTTTGGAGGACAAACTGGGATTCAAAGAGTCAGATGTGTCCATATTTGCCAAAGCTCTGGCAGGAGGGTCAATTTTTATAGGACTGCCCTTTAAATGCATATCTAGTTTAGAAATGAGTCAGAGTCCCCATGTGCCCTGCAGAAGTTCCGATCCGGATTTAGATCTGAACTTTAGACCTTTTTTATCTCTCTATTTCTGAAAGTTAGTAGATGATTCAGGAAGCTAAACCAGCATAATGTATTTTCTCTCTTGCTAATGCATCAATTGATTTATTTTTTTTTTAATGAAAAAAATTGATTTGGTTACAAATCTTCAACAAGGACGGATGCCCATCTTCAGCGTGCTAGCACCTTTATTTATCTAGCTAACAACAAGGAGGAAAAAACCCACAGTCTGGAACTGAACAATGATACTGTTTTGTGAAGTCAGAGCAATCAATAAGAGTTATGTCTGAGCAAGGACATCTAGATGCCATATGCTTACTTGTTATATTAACCTTACATTTGATTCTGAAAGGTAACAATCAATGTATTAAAATAACTAATTGTACAAACTCAGTTATCAGAATATTGTGTGGATTTGAAAACATTCTGGTCTACAAGGTATCCTAATTACGTGACCAGGTTTTAAAAATTAGGTGGCTGTAGAAAAAAAGGAGTTTCAGATCATGGGTCCTGCTGTATCATTGAAGTTCAGCTCATTAAGATGAAGATCAAAGAGTATGCAAATCATCTCGTTAAGGAACGTGACGAGGGATCCATCTAAACTGCCAAAACCACGGTGCCATTTGGGCTAAAACAGTAGTGAAAACAAACCTTCAGTCCAGGTTTAACACAAGCTATTATTTTTCATTAAAGCATAGGTGTGTCTGCACTACTCTTTTAACATGAATTAACTAACTGAGGTCGGTCGACCTCCACTAAGATCTCATTTAAGTCTGTTTCCTAAGGGGAGAGGGCTAATGACACTGTCTGTACTTGCCTAATAATTTTTGAATCTTTCAGCCAATTTAAATCAAGCCTGACAGAGGAGATGGGCTCATACTGACATACAGATCCTATGCATGTAATGAGAAGAAAACTCTGTAGAAAGAAGATCCTTTAAGTGCTTCCACCAAAAGAAAGGCTCAATCTTTATTATCATGGAACCTATTTTATTGAGGAGAGGTCAGGAGCAGAAAGACATAAACGCTGCAGCTGGACCACAGTCGAAGTTTCTTTTTACCATAGGGCTCCTATACCTGACAGTGATTCAGCTGGGACTTCAACCAACCACATACCATAAATCCAGAGACAGCCCAGCTATTTAGACACCTAACTAGACACCTATGGTCCAACAAAACCATGTGCCAACCTACGCCCAAAACTTTGTCTATACAAAAGATGGCTGGAAAGCAAGAACACTGAAGGCCCTCCATAGATAGCCTGTCAAGCTTACATGCCTGAATCTGGAAAACTTCAGTGTAAAATTCCACTACTAACATTAGCCATCTCAAAGATAGAAACCATGTCTCAGCCTGTCATCTAGGCTACTTCTACAGTTAATGGAGAAAGACAGGTATCTCCAAGAATGATTCATCCCACCTAGATTTAGATGCTAGGACTGCAATAACCTCCTGGAATTGGTTATATCCTTCTCAGTCAACTAACTTTCAAAAGTTAAGAAAGTTAACAACATTAATTTTCAATGCTAGACTGCCAGCTTTTTATAAGGCCCTTGTGAGGAGGTATTAGCTCATCCATCCATACCTAAATGAAGCAGATCAAATTGCATCCCAGGCTTCACTAGCTCCAGTGTTTACTGAACTATTTGTCTTTGCAGTGTTGACACATTCTGGGAATTAGAAGAGGGAGATTCTAATCCAGGACAAATCCCTTGATTTTGCTATTTGCTCTCCTTTTATCCTGTACAATGAGACTCACCTCAGAAGTACTAAGGGGATAAATTGAACAGGTGACTTTCACAAACCAGCAACACTCATTTGCAAAGTATTCCATTGTCTTAATTTTTTCAAACTGTAGCTATGTACAGAACATAAAGGCAGCTTGAGACAGCTACTTTCTGAACATATGTTGGCAGCAGAAAGAGGGGCAGATATTCAGAGGTGTTTCTAGGACACCGACCTGTTTCATTTTACATAGACCAGAGGTTGTTCAAGACAGGAACTATATTTTTATGCCCTTTAATGCAGTCACCTTTCTGATTATGCCTGGTAATAAATCTGTGCTGTTATAAAACTGTCATTTAGTTTGGTCTCTATGATTCTCGGAGGCAGCATTTGCTGCAGTTAGTGTTGCTGTGAGTTAAGAATTTTCAATCTTAAAGTGTTTTGGATTTTTATCCCCCAAATACATTGTTTCTATGACAAAATATGTCAGTATTCTATCAGAAGAATGTCACAAAGGCTGGAAATCCTGATTTTCTTTCCCCCTATTTACAACCTGTAACTAGTACTAATATACACACTTTTAGTCTGGAAAATATATTATTGGGAAGTTTCTAGGAACTGTACAAAAGCCTTCATGTCAACATTGCCACCTTCACAGTGTATAGAGGAAGACACAGTTCAGTAAAGCAGAGGAGTTCAGCCTAATGGCATAGGAGTGGTGGGAGAAATACATCCACACAGTCACAAATCACATCCCAGGTTGGTTTGCACCAGCAGAACTCCACTGATTTCAGTGGCATTATTCATGTTTTACATTAAAATAGATCAGTTCTCTTCAGGACTCTGTCCTGACAGCTGCAGTAAGGCAGGACAACTCCTCTGCATTCCGTGGTGTTCCCTGCTAGCTGTGGCTGAGTCTCATGCTAACACACCTGGAAAACTTGTGGTTTCCCATCAGGAACAAGAACAGTTCCTGTATGTCTGAAATGTTAAATGGAGAGATGGGGGCAACATTTGCTAGGCAAATACAGCCGGTGCCTTGTGTTTCTGCTTCGCATTCTGTCAGAATCCAGATCTGCTGGATATCTCACACCTCTTACATCTTCATTCCATCATTACCTCAAAACACAGTTCACTGTTTTACACCTTTTCAACATAAGAACAGCTCCCAGTAGTCTGGAGTTAGACCTGGCCATGAGCCTCCTTCCAACCTGCCATGCCGTACGCGGCAGATGCCTCCTGTTTCCTTGATGGGACTTCCAATGAGAACTATTTTCTGGGCAAATTTGGCATCTCATCAGTTTTAGTGATGAAAATTGTTTTCATCAGAAATGATGATTTTTGTAATGGAAATAAATAAGAAGTGTTGAATGTGAGCTGGAGGATGCTTTCATTTTTTATGCTGTGTGTGAATATTGAGCCATTTTACTGTGTCCTGTATGGGGACTTGGGCAACCAAACTGAGAAGGGACACACGGCTTGTCATGGGAAAGGTTGAAAACCAGAGGTTTAGTACCACTGTAAACACAAACTCTGTTTTGCCCCGCTAATGTTTCCTCTGCTTAATATAAATAAAGCCTTGTGAGGAAAAAGGGATTGCTGGCTCAGACTGTATTTCTCTGACAATTTACAGCCACTTAAGAAAAAAAGATTAATCTTCTTGGTTGAAGAGACTGGGGGGGGGGGTTGCATCTCTGCAGCACATCAGCTCTTTACCACCATATTTTGGTTGTTGTTTAAAAAGGCAGTGTCAACGATTTGAATGAGCCATTTGTTGCCATGACAAACAATCACTGACTCAAAGTATAGAAATGGGAAATGGATGGCGGTGGTGAGCACTTCTTGGTTCCTGTCACCGCAGTGGTTGATCTTTTCAACACAGGCAGCCTTGCTGCTTCGTTTTCTTCATGTATTATATACTCATATATCTTTAATGGGGAGTAAGAGCAACACAATCAATTATTTATTATGCAGCTGACAGCATGCGATGAAGACACAACAGACAACTATTCAATAATGCATTACCATGCACTATATATCAGTGCTGCGTACAACTACAAGACAATTTGAAAGAACCTTGCACTTAGCTGGACTTCACAGCCAAGAGAATGACATGCAATTGTCTAGTTCATTCTACTGAAGGGCATTATCCTGTCCTAACGGCTTTGTAGATTTGCATATTTTCAAAAGAGAAGAAAAAAGTAAATTTACCCTCAAGGCAAATATGAGGCTCAATAAGCATATGCTACAGGAATTGTAAGGACACCGAAACAATTCCTCTGGTATCCTGTTGCTTTAAAACAGTCATTTTATTTTTGAGTTTGATTCTGTTACCATTACAAAGTTGAGCTGTAAAATATACATGTGCTGCAGCATAAGGCAAATTTCATTTGAATAAACACGGCAGAATCAGGTCAATCTGGGTATGCTAATGAGTAGGACAGTAGATGTCTAAACCAACATTTTAGAGAGAATATATTACTACAGAAATACTTTGCATCTCTTGCATCTCTACCTCTAAATTCCATGTCCTGTAACACAGGTTCTGGAGGGAGAAGGAACGTCTCCAGTCTTATTCAACATCTTCATCAGTGACCTGGATGAAGGCACAGAGTGTACCCTCAGCAAGTCTGATGATATGAAACTGGGAGGAGTGGTTGATACACCAGAAGGCTGTGCTGCCATCTGGTGAGATCTGGACAGACTGGAGAGCTGGGCAAAGGGAAATCTAATGAAGTTCAACAAGGGCAAGTGCAGAGTCCTGCACCCGGGGAGGAACAACATCATGCACCAGCAGAGGTTGGGGGTAGACCTGCTGGAAAGCAGCTCCAAGGAGAAGGACTTGATAGTTAAAAAAACCTGTGTGAGTTGGACTCGATGATCTCCAGAGGTTCCTTCCAACCCTTACCATTCTATGATTCTATGATTCTGTGAATGTTCCTGACTTGGTGAGGCCCCTCTGCCCCTTGTCCCTGGTAGCAGCCAAGAAGCACAAAGAGCAGTTCAAGAGCACAGCTGTAACACAAAGAAGACATTTTGTAAAATTTCCCACCCGAACGCACGCAGCAGAGTTTGGCCAAAGAATTCTGGCTGTCTAGTGTGCCAAGGTAATAGGATAATACCATTAATCTTTTTGTCTTGGTTTCATTCTCAGTCTCATACCATGCAACAATGCACACATGAATTTCCTTCCTCTCTATTTTTGTTTGATGACTGCCTGTGCAGTAGTGGTATGGATTGGAAATGTTAACCTGCAGCACATATATTAATGTGCAGATGACCTTCCACTGGGAAATGATGCAATTCAGTAGGGAATATCGGAACATGATAGCCACCTATCTCTCGGTGTATGCCACAAGAAGGACCCAAACTAGATCATCCAAGCTTCTGAAAACCAGATCTGGATGCAGGGAGCACAGAAAACACCACAGAAAGCAGAAAAGGATCTCCAGACATTTCTTGGAAAAGGTCTGAGCATGGCTCCAAGACCATGAGAGAGGGGCCTGGGGAGGAAAAAACCAGCTTCCTTATTAGTTAATTCCTCCTCTGCTCAGGGAAAGGGGATGTTGAATGATCTGCCAGAAGAAGTACCTTCCCAACTCAAGGTAACACCATTTCAGCAGTTAGGTGTGCGTTAATGATGACCTGCTCCCAGACTGGACAGCATTTTTTTTTTTTAACTATCTAGACTTCCAGTATGTGTCTCCATTTCCTTCTAAATTTGTGCTCAAATCTTAATTTATCGGTGAAATACTTCAGACTCCCTTGGCTAGAGCTAGCAACAGCCTAGTCAAAAATCTACTCACCTACCCAGCCTAGTGAAAAATCTGCCCATCTCTAGTAGGGCACTGGATTAAGAGGTTGTGCATATCCAAAGACAAGAAATTTGAACATAGAAAAATGATATTCTGAATGTGTTATCACTTAATACCAAGATATTAAATGGCATGTTGACTTTTGGGGCATCTGGAATGAACAAATAACATTTTTTCCCACAACCCTTGTGACCAAATGCTCTTTCTCTCCCACGGGACCTTGTTTACCCAGCTCTTTGTCACATCCAACTTCCTTAACACATAACGCAGCCACACCTCATTCAGAGGAGTGTTTTACTGAAACTCATCTTGACAAACACAGCAATCATCTGACATTGAGCAAAGGGCTTAGCAACTACCCTGTTCTCAAGAAGGAGAACATTCTTGGAAAAAGAGAAAGACACACAAGATGCAACCAGAGAAGAAAACAGTTTATAAAAATGGGTGTTGACTGATCCATGTAAGAAGGCACAGTCGATACGCCAAGATTACATATACTCGAAATAAGTCAGCCACTGCTGTTCCATCATCATCTCATATGTACATAAACCATACATAGTGCAGAATTCAAATTCCTTTTATCTGGGGTATCCAACTTTTTGATCCAGACTCGTCAGACATTGCTGTCATGTCTTATTTTAGAGATGTAGTATAACCTTCCTGGCTGGCATTATGCAATATCCCCTCCCTGCACAAGTGTTTGGAGAATTCCTGGGGAATTGTCTCCCGCTGCTTGTGAGTGGGAAAATGAGACATGACATCACTGGCACCAATCTGAGGCTGCCATGGAGCTTCACTTCAGTGTAGCACAGAGTTTCCAGGGTAATCAGGTGAAGCACACTGCTGATTCACTCAAGGAATGAATCCCTTGCTCAAGAGTGGAGAAGCACCGGTATCTAGATGCTGCACTTTCTCCACTGACATGGACAGACCATAGACTTCTAGGCAGCTAAAGACAGTTGAGATTAATTCCACTCAAAAAGACTTAGTCACAGTCAAGATTAGTGAAAAAAATGCAGTTTAAAATGAAGTTGCTTTTGATTTGCATAACAAATGCCTTCCTGTGGATTATGTTTCCAAAGGTCTTTTAGACTTGGTGATCGCAGATCTACCCGAATCTCCCCAGCCACTTACTGCAGAGTAACACATACAGGAAACATGCTGTAGAAATAACAGAAGATAAAAGCCACTTCTAGTCTTTGAGTGAACTCTGAGAAGGGCTTATTACCAAGTTATGTATTGTCAGAAGTTCAGCCTACCATTTAGATCACACAAAAGCAGCATTTTGCTAAGCAGCCTTTATCATTTGCTGCAGCACTCCAGTGGAAGAATGTCTTATTCAGACACCATTATTCTTTTACGCTGTCTTTTTAAAAGATAGAAGAGATACCTTGTCAAAGGAACAATTCTTTCTATACATGTATAGTTTGTTCTTCCCACCTACCAGGAAGGTACCTGCTTTCACAAAAAAAGAGTCTTTTTGCAGTATTGTTTTCAATGTAAACAGTGTTTTATGTGCTCCAAGGCCGACTGTAGCAAGGTCATAAATATCATTTTGTCTGTAAACTCTGAGTATGTTCTGAAATAATATTAGCTATTAAATTCTTTTGCAGCTTTTGTTTCCTATTTTTGTTCATTGTTCCTGGTGTTGCAGAGTCTCATTGGTGTAAATGGCACAGTTCCCTTGATATTAATGAAAGTACAAAACTATGTAGCAGTTTAAGAGCTGGATGACGGTAATTTAAAACTAAGTTGAATGATGCACTTGGGACTATTCTCCAGAGCAGAATCCTGCAAGTGTAGATTTGTGATCAGAGCAAAAAGCTGGATGTCAAAAAGAATAGGTCCTGTCACCAGACAGCCACGCAAGCATAACTCGCATTCATTTTATTTCCTGTGAAACGACTGTAGTTTCACCAAGGTCAGAAAGAGAGTCACTGACATAATCAGCAAGAATATTACTAATTAATATACTTCACCTTAGGTATCTTGAAAGGCTTCATTCAGTAAGCCTTCAGAGTATCTTCAGAGCCACAGTGGAAAGGAGCTATTAACAGCACAGTTTGTTATTATAAATAGGTCTTTTCCATGTCTAAGTTTTGATCTTGGTGATCTTATAAATGAACTACGGAAAAAGTGGCAGCTGTTATCTTGACAGATGGGTCTCAGGCACTGTGCTACTGGACATTAGACAGTCGTCTCTCTGAAGAACAATAGGAATTTCCAAGTGCCTGTATCTATTTTCATCTACTTAACAAGATACTCATGTCTTGGACTAGTGAAGGGAAGAAGCAAGGAGGATGCAAACCAAAAGTTTTAGGGGAAAGATCTCAGAGAAAGTGGTAAGAATCAAATGAGTATCACCTATTAGTGAATACCCTGCACCAGGAGAGGTTTAGATGAGATATTAGGAAGAATTTCTTTACTGAAAGAGTAGTCAGGAGCTGGAACAGGCTGCCCAGGGAGGTGGTGGGGTCACCATCCCTGGAGGTATTCAAAACATGTGTAGATGAGGCACTTCAGGACATGCTCTAGTGGGATGGTGAAGTGCTTCTTTTTGGTTTTGTTGGGTTGTGGGGGTTTTGGTTTTCTTTTTGGGTTGACGGTTGGATGCAATAATCTTAGAGGTCTTTTCCAACCATGACAATTCTGTGATTCCTCCTTGAGTTTTATTGGAGTGAAGGACAGAAAAAGAATCAGAGGTTTCTTACAGAGGCAACGGAAACAAACAGGCAGTTCCAGAAAGTGAGATACAGAAAGTCTGTGTGCTGACTGAAGTGCAGCCTATAGTCATCCAGCAGGACATGGTAAGTGCAAGGATGCACCTCACTTTTCAGCTTTTCCTAGAATTTACCATCATCATGCATTTTGGATATAGGGCTTGGAATCCGATTTCAAGGACAGACACAAGCTTAAGAAAGGTTCATTCTTTTTCAAGGGTTGTTGGTAGAGAGGATGCTGCTGCCCACATTTTCTATCATAAACACCTGCCAAAAGCACCACAAGTTCAACTCCACCTCAAGCTGGGATTTAAACCCATGTACTTCACCTTTTATGATGGAATTCTCATCACTGGACAACCAAACACTCAATAGGATCATTCCCTAGGCTCCTACCTTGAATCTGTATGGTAGCTGGAAATGGACAATGATGGAATTAGGAGAAAACTAAGCAAGTAGTAATTAGGGAAGTCAGTGCGATGGGCAGAGACCTGGATCCCAATCCTTGCTCCCAGGACATTTTAGATCAGCTGTGCCTGATGTTGTACAGGGTTTGTCCCAGCATTGTTCTCTCCAACTTTAGCAGGAGTTTGAGGATGGACTGCACAGACTGTAACATTTTTCCAAAAGCAGAAGTATTTTCACACTCAGGACTGCTGCAAACAAAAGACATTGTGAATTAAGCCTGTTTAGATACTACAAATAGAAAGGGTAGTCAGTCCATAGGCACAAACAACAAAGATAATCACTGCCAAAAATACCTCAATAGCACAACAGAGTGGAAAAGAGCACAAGTTGAGAGTGTACCAAGCATTTCAATGCATTACATTCAAAGCATTACAAAATAAATGTATGATAACAACAGCAATGAAAAGCTGGAATATTTCAGACTCTACAGTAAAATGTGTAATATTATAATCTGTAAAAGCAAAGGAAGAGGTGGTGAATGCATTGCATAACTCACAGGAATTGCCATAGACCACAGGTCACACTATCTTTCATCATCCCAGTACGGGTAACTGAAACAGTAGCATCCTATATGAGTAACTTACTATAGGAAGTCCGTAAAAATATGTTCCTAACAATTAAATACCAAAACCATACAAATCAAAGTAACAAAAAATGTTTTCCTGCAGAAAAATAATGAATGTCTTGTTCAATTTTATACAAAACTCCAAAGAAAATACAATTCAGGGTTGAATAGAATGAAACATTTTGCTTTAGGAAAAAAAGATGCAGAAGCCTTATGTTCATCTGAAATGTTTCATTCTGGTGAGAATACATTGCTTTGCTTTCAGATTACTAATATGAACTATTTAAATTCAGCTTTAATGAGGTCTAGGGAGCTCTTGACCACCACCTTTCCAATTATTTAACACCAAGTATTGTTTAGCTTCATCCAAGCTCAAAGACAGTGGAGCTATTAAGGAGAAAACATAAAAGGAAACAAGAAAGGATAAAATTCATAAGGAGTATGCTGAAGGGGAGGCATATCAGATAAAATTCCAGGATCCAGACAGCCAAACCAGACAAAAGAAAGGCAGGACTGACCTACAATTTGGACCAAAGAAGTTGAGATTTATGTGAGATGGATACAGTTATCTTGTCTAAAATAATAAATCACGCAGACACTCAGAGGTACTTTACATGCCTTTTAAAAATAATTGAACAGATCTTCCCTGAGCAGGTAACACGGCTTACTCTCACCCATCACATCTAATGCTGTGGAATATGTAAAAACTCAATTCCTTTAGGCTGCTGCTCCCTTTTTCCTGTTTTGCACAGCAAAGAAAAAGGTTTGTGGGAGTTAATTTATCTCAGTTTGGTGTAATGTTTTAATGCTTAAACATCCATCTGCAGCTTTACTGGCTGCTTGCGCAGGGAGTTTCAGTGATCCCACTCACAAGGGCAGTGATCACCCAGGCTGCTGAGACTCTGGAAATCATTCATCAGAATTATAAATATTCTGGCTGTTCGGGTTATCAGATGGTTGCCAAAAAAAAAAAAAAAGGAAGTAAAATGGAAAACTACATAAACCAAATCAATTTAAGTAATCTGAGTTTCAAATAAATAAAAAAAACCCCAACAACCTGCTGATTTGACTTAAAACTGACATGGGTACAAATCTTTCTCCTGGGAAAACAAATTTATTTGTGTTTTTTTCAAGAAAATGGATGCAGAGAATTTAAATTTCTCAGTATATCTCATTTGTGCTCCCTAACACAATGGAATATCTGTGAGCTTCTGCCTGCCCACATGACCAAAGATCACTAAGGACACTGCCAGGCACGCTTAAACCATAACTCTCTTTTAACAGGAAAAAAACCACATGAAAGCATGTTCTGCATCTCATTCTGCATCTCACATGCTCCACACACCCTGTGAGCTCAGGCAGTATCCTAGAGACACAAAGCACCATATACTGCATCCCTTTTTGTCTATTATAAGCCTCCACCTAGCAAAACAAATACCACTGTGTAGTAAAAACAGTATTTTCACCAAATCCATCTACCATTTTTGGCATAATTTTACAGCTTTCAACTTATTAATCTGCCCTGAAGAAAGAACACTTTGATTGCTGCGAACCTCCTTGTCATCAGGGCTTGGTCTTAACCTGCATGTAATTCAGATGAACCTGTATGTCCAGGAATTTGGCTAATGGACCAAACAAACCTGAGCTTTCTAGTTCATTATGTGCTCCAAATAATGGCTTTCAAATTTTTCAAGTCTTTCTTTCATACTGGAGTGTCTGCCAAGATCATTCATTGGCTGTATTTTCTTGTTGATAAACTGAAAGGCTTAGCTGAGTTTTGGTTCTGTCTTGTTTTGCATCAGTGGTTCCTCTGTCTTTTAGACATGATGGAGTGATGAGGATGCTCAGACAGTACCAGTGGCTTTTCCTCACCACCAGCTTTACAACAATACCATGCAAGTTATCTGTCTGCTGCCCTGTGCAGCTGCTTCACTCTTCTATCACACCCCATATGTTGGGGAAAGCTCCATTTCTGCTACAAGCAAGGTATTCAGTTCTGAAGATGCTCAGTGGAGAACTTCACGTTAGGCAGGTTGTTGCAAGTAATCACAGTCATAGAATTACAAAATGTTTTGGGTTGGAAGGGGCCTCTAAAGGTCATCTAGTCCAACCTCCCCTGCAGTGAGCAGGGACAGCTTCAACTAGAGCACACTGCTCAGAGTCCTGGAATCTTTCCAGTGATAGGGCATCGACCACCTCTCTGGGCAACCTGGGCCAGTGTTTCACCACCCTCAGTGTAAAATATTTCTTCCTTTGATCTAGTCTAAATCTCCTGTCTTGTTTAAAACCACTACCCCTTGACCTGCTGCAACAGTCCGTGCTAAAAAGATTGTCCTCATCTTTCTCATAAGCCCCCTTTAAGTACTGAAAGGCCCTAGTAAGGTCTCCCTGGAGCCTTCTCTTCTCCAGGCTGAATGTGATAATGACTGCTATTTCTGAGCTCCTTCTGCCCTGCCATGCAGGTTTCAGGGATGGGGCACCATTCACGGCCTTCTTAGAGAGGCTGTTACACATTTCAAAGCCCAGTGTGGTTGGTATTTAGCAGGCAATTCTTCAGGCAAAAAATCAGCATATACATTTTTGCACAGCTTGTGAATGAACCAGAGAGCCCTTCTTGATTTGCCTTTAGTACTAGAGGTGGCTTCCATAACCTAAATGGTCTTTTCTGCAAAAAGATCTGAATGCCTGAGTCTAGAGATGATGACACCAGACACCTAGACAGAAAATCTCAGAGTAACATTTTGCTAAACAGTTTCAGAAATACATCTTCCACTGGTGTTTTCCCAAAGCTTTAAAAGAAAGTAGGGTGATTTAAAAAAAAAAAAAAAAAAAAAAAAGTGATTTATAAACCAGCTGCATTTGGATCACAAGACTGCATTAAGCAGAGAAGTTATTTTTGGAGCAAACACAACAGCCTGCTTCTGTTTGGGTGTAATATTTTTTCAACTCCTGTTAGAACAAATTCTGTGGATACTAGAGGCACAGTGCACCTTGTAAGGAACCAGAACTCAAATGGTGTTTAGTTGCACCTCTCTGAATGGAATTGCTTTATAGGACCATGAAACCTAAATATTGGTGCATTGCAGATTGTCATTTTTAGCTGCTGCAATACCACGGCTTGTTTTGGTGCTTGCTGCCAGATTACATCATCTTGTAGCAACTTTCTCAGTGGAGCAGCCAAAGCTGCTTTTCCCAGGATATATTTTGACTAGAAACCCAACAATACCATATATATATATTTATTTATTTATTTATTTATTTATTAAGTTTCTCTACTGGAAGTAAGACTGGAAGGATGGGAAGGAAGAATTTATAGAATCATGAGAAAGGATGGTCCTGGGAAAGGCAATGATGCCTAAAGGTGGACCATATCCACACCCAAGAAACACATAAGCAATATCAATTCTCCAGAACTGCTGCATGCACAGATACGTACAATTCTATTTTCTCGCATTAGCTTGAGCTCTGTGTCAGGTTCTCCATCTAGCAATCTAATAAAGGCTAGAGGTGAAGGCCTAGCAGTGAAAAAAGAACAACTGAAAGGCCTTGTTTGCCATGCTGCAAGGGTGATTTCTGCTACACATGCTTGGCAGGCTAAGAGCATGACATCAGGCTGTCATGTAACATGGACTGAAGGTCCAGGCTGCGTGCTGGAATATATTTGTCTTGGCCTCCATGTCAAGTTTGAATTTCAGAGATGCACTGTGCATACTCCAATCAAATACCAAACTTCCTCTGGGTGAGCTCCAAGACCTGTTTTGACTCTTGGCACTGTTTAATAAAGAGGGGAGGCCAATTTAAACTACAGAATTTTGTCATTTTTTGCAGATGATCTAATGCTTTGCACAGCCATAAAAAAATGATACAGATTTTCACACATGACATGAAGTTGACAATGAGCATTTCTAGCTATGACATAATGTATGTTTTTACTCAAAGGCAGACAGACTTTGTCCCAGTGACTGGGAGAAGATGTTATCTGATCCGTAATTTGATCAACAGTCCATAGAACCTTTTTAGGCTGGTGCCCAGATACGATCTTTATTTCTGTCTTTGTGGTGACAGTGCTGCCAGACTAAGTGCATCGGGCCACATCTCAGCTTGGTTGCTTGTATTTCAATCATGTAAGCTCTCTGGAGAGAACACATATCAGCATCACCTGTATTTTTAAGGTTACAAGAACTTGTAAACCTCATTCCAATCTCATTGAGAACAACTTCAACATCCTGCTTGCTATGCTAAAGTGTTAAAGAATGAAAAGCAGGAGCACTACCTTTTTATCTGCTTCAGAAGCCTTCATGGAGATTAGGAAGTGTTGCTCTGATCAATCCCAGTTCTGTGCCATCTTGCTATCTGGACACAAAAGGTCAGATTTTAAGCTGGGGTAAATCAGCTGAACCTTGAAAAGGTCAACAGAGCAATGCTAGATTGTCCCAGCTGAGGACAAATTCCCACTGAGCCACTCCAGAGATAGGACACTTGGGATACAGGGTTTTTCCCACCACACACTTTCCTATAACCATTTACAAATCTCCTGTGCAGTTTCCCTGGATCCCTACACACTGTTCAATTTCTTGCTGTATTTTTCAACTCACTCACTGTATCTAAAAATAATTTGCGTTCCTGGAAGTCAGAAAACTGATACATTCTAATCCTTGCACCAGCCACTTTTTCTAACATGGATTTATTCTGCAGGTCCTAGGACTAATAAACCTTAGTGGGATCACAAAAGATACACTGAGAATATTTACTCACAACTTCTTATTCTTAAGAGTAATAAACAGCACTCCTGGATCCAAACTTTCTTCAGATGTTCTCGCATCAAGAGCCTTCTGAGAGGGTAGGAAGGAGAAATGATAGAGCCTCTCTCAGCATCCTTGCATACAGACTTTGAAAGGAGCAGCATTCAGGAGAGGTCTTTGGGTTTAATTTGTGTGAAGAAAAAAAAAAAAAAGACCCGTGTATGAAACACAAAAATAGGCAGCTTTCAATACTTGTCCCTGCAAAGGAGAACACCTGATGCTAGGTGCTCATACCAGTCGGGAGCTGCAACAATCAAGGAGGACCCTGTACAAAACTTCCCACCGCAGACATAAAGGCTGATGTGCTGGTTGAGCATGGAAGAAAAATGAGCACATTTCATTACCTTAAGATAATGTTTCGTTTGGGTTTTGTATTTTTTTTTCTGTTCACACAAATTCAAAGCAAACTGAGCCAGGTTTAGTTTGGCTGGGTTTGCTGCATTGGAGTGACTTTTCTAAGAACAGGCAAATCAAACAAGAGCTCCCTACTCAAGTTTGACCCTGTATTAATAGAAATATGCATGACCCTGAGACACTCCTACATTAACCAGTCTGAGTCAGGGCAGACTCCCTGACTCATCCAAATGGCTTTTATCATTTTGGGTAACTTGGAAATAACAGTGGCATGGATGTCACAGGAGGGGCAGTAAGTGATACTTGTATTAACACCTTCATTTTTGGAACTTTGGTGTGCCTGCTATAGACAGCTAGAGGAAAGGAGGCACGGAACCAGCAAATAAATCAAACTCCGCCTTGTATATAGAGCCAGCCACCCTTCCCGATGAGCTGGCAAAGTGCCAAGCAAAATGGATTGTGTGTACAAAAGGAAGAAAAAACCTTCTGTCCTGCTGTCCTTTACTTGCACTGGCACATGCTATTAAATGCACATACCTTGGGGGGGGGTGCCAACCCACCCCCAGGAAAATCTGGCCCATCTTGAAGAGAATCATCACTTACTACTGATAAAAAAGAATGAGCAGGGGCAGTAAGAGGCCAAGATGATCAGGTTTAACTTTTGCTGGCCCAAAGCCAAATAATGCAAGAAAAGGCTTAGAAGAACTTTCTTCTGATGCCTCTGTGCCAACAATAGAAGTGGACAGGGCAAATATTTACAGACCTAAAGTGGAGGGAGACTAAATGGGGGGAGCCAGACTCTGCCTGAAGTGCTTATTATAACAATTAGCCGGTGGCAGCTTTATGGCCCTGAAGTGACTACTGCCCAGAGCCGCAGACAGGATGGAATGACTCAGCGGCGATGCCGCCAGCACAAGATGTTTTTTCACATGTCCTGTGCTATTGCCATCCTCCCTTCCCCTGGGGGTGTATTAATAGCAGTGTAGTCATACTGTACATACTACAGTATAACCACCTCTCTCTGAAGTGAGCACAGTCAAGGCTGCCAAGGGCTAAAACACATTCAAAGTCAACAAAATGATTTTGGAGACCTGGAGGAGGTGTGGACTCTTGTGCCCTATGTCCTGAATGCTCTCCTTCTCTCTGAGCATCTCCCCAAGGCCACCTCCCTCTGTAAGCATCTCTTCTCAGCACTCAAACATGTCCTAACATTACAGAAAAACGAGTTATTAAATGGTTGACTTGGCTGAGAGATGTCTCTTTATTTACCTTTGAAAACAGAAAGTAAGTACAGCAGTAAAATATATGTCTGTATTTAACTGTGTCCCTTCCTCTGTTCTTTGTTGCTCCCCTCCCTCAGCTGTCTGGGAACTACGGTTTCTTTTAATCTGTTTTTTGCAGAGTTAAGCACAATGGAGCTCTTGAATGATGCTATGATAGAAACATAATCAAATTCTCTTTTCTCTGTTCCTGGAAACTATGACAATGCTATTAAAAAACCCACCAAAATGGTAGCAAGATCTATCGTACAGAGGGGAGTATCTGAGAGCAGAACTTGGTCCCAAAGCACCTGCACTGAAAGTAACCGAAAGATCATTAAAATGGTTCTTTAGTTGTGATAACTACGTAGTTCATTCCTTACTTTTCCAGAGCTGAACTTGTCAGCCCACCCTTAAAATTGCCATGGATAAACTTGATCTGAAGATCTCCCCAGCTTCGTCTTTATGAATATTTATGTCTGAAGCCCCAGAACTGCCACGGGTTGATCACTGCAGGATAGATTTTTAGCAAAAAGGACCTCAAAATGAGTAGCCACATCCTGTAGCATCTAATTACAGGGGTGTAGTTGAATTATTTTCAACCATTTAGAAAGCAATTATTCCCCTTCTTGTTACACACCCATGTTTACTAGAATAACTGAAAAGAGAGGCAGAGATGCATGTTAAGACACAGACATGTTCTGAAACAGCAGTTACATGATAAAGAATTGAACATGTCTCTACAGTGGGAGCTTAAATAATGAAGTATTTTCTGTTTCTCAGTCACCTTGAGCTTTAATACACGAGTCCTGACAACCATCACATACCAAGGTGTGCAAATGAATAATTTTCTATTTACTTTTTCTACTAAGAATTATAAAATCAATAAAGTAACCCCACAAACTGCAGCAACATACAGCCTTCAAGAGGCAGAGAAACATTCTTCCTACGTAGCCCTAGGGAGACCCAGAAAGCAAATACACACTTGCATCCTCACAGATGAAACCCTGTTTACCCTCTGTTACTCTCATGTGACAATGCAGAGTAGCAGAGGGCTGTTCCTTGCGACTCCTAGACAGTGCCCATTAAATTCCTTCTTTTCTCTCTCTCTGGCTCCTACATGAAAGAAATTAGTCAGGCATGTCCTGACCATCTGCAGAAGCTAAATCATGCCTTGTACCTTCTTTTCATCAGGCTCTTGGTCTGTCCAAAGTAGAAGTAAATAAAGAAGTGGTAAAATACCCAGTGAGGCCAGTAACAAGCTCTGTGGTTGGCTCCAGAGCCACGCACAGATTTGCCAGAGGAGCGAATGCTCTGATGCGCAGTGTGGTTGCTGCTCCATAAGCTGCTTAGGTGGTGCCATCAGGAAGCAGCTCCCAAACACAGCACACGTGTGTGGCATTGCTGCTGCTGAGGCAAATGTAATCGCTCTCAGTCTAATCCTAAAACTTTTAATTCTTTTCCTTTTGTTTTGAGCTTTGTTTCTGCTCCCCAGTCAGAACTCTCTTAAGCAGGAGATGACCTCTCTACTCCCAGATGGGGTCTGAGCCAACATGGATTATCACCAAACTGAGAGCTACAAAATTATGGCTGGGGCACGTCGAGGTCATTGCTGTTTCCTCAGCTGAAACTGCTCTCCCTCTCCTTTGTAGCCATGTATCTTCAACATAACTTTCCAGCTTAGAGACCTGGTTATACTCTGAGATTATAGGTATTCCCATGTGGCATGCCAGGGTCATCCAGAGGCTGCCTTCTGGATCAGACTTACTCTATATTCAGACAGAGAAACTAAAGTGCAACCCCAGAAGCAGCCCAAGGGATGGTGTCCAAGCCCATCTGGCAGTTTACTATTCTGCCAGCCCCCTCTGAACACCCGAGTGGGCAGTCTGGAGAGTGCCTGCAGGGCAAGCCTGTGAGCTCAAAAAACCCACGTCCCGCTCCCAGCCCTTGTCAGCTGTAATGCAGACACAGCCTGGAGTGGTGTGTAAGGAGGAGAGCACGCTTGGCTCCAACACTGCACGATCCTCTCGAGCTAGAGGCTGAATGTGCCACATCTCCTAAGCAGGTGAATCACACACTTATACATAACAAAAGGCAGTCAAAATCTTTATTAAATAAACTAAGAAGTACTTAAAATTGCAAGCCAGATGGGCACTCTTCATTTAATATTGTTAGAAATGGTTTATCCTCCTCTGTCTCTATGACTCAATATCAAAAGCCCAGCGAAGGCTGAGAAACAGTCAGTGCCTGCTATAAGAGTGGAACACAATCTACTTTTAACTACAAATGTCTACAAAATGCAGTATGTATCAATCAGATTTAAAATGTCACATCTACCAGGATAGAAGAATGTAATACCTGCTCTCACGCACACTTCCCATCATAAAAAAGCGTTGGTTGAAGTTTCTCTCAATACCCCTGCAATGCTCACATCATATATATCAGCACATTCATGCCAGAAAACGCAACACTAGGCACAAATGGCAGAGTTTTTAGAATCACAGAATCATAGAATGATATTTGCAAGTAAACATGGCAAAAAGGGCAGATATTTGAAGGTAATTAGGTGTCTAAAGACACAGTAGTCACACTGTGGGCATTTCAAATTCATCTGGGCATCTAACTCCTTTGATTTCAACTAAATTACTTTAAAACCTTTTCAAGTGTCTATTTAATTTTCTTAAGTTTTCCTCAGACATAAAGTGTAGCTATCACAAAGTTACAGTAATTACCATCACTCCAAAGCCTCAATATCTCATTTTAAAAGTTTAGCTTCCTAAGCTGCAATGCTGTGTGAAAACGTGACATTTCTCACTTAAAAAAACTCCAATTCTTAGAAGTGAGGAAATGGAGAGGCAAGAAGATTGCAAAGTGTATCCCATCTGCACAGTACAAAATATGTATTTTCATTATCTGGTATGAAGAACACACGCTGCATCACAGCAAGCAGCCGTAATTCTGATCCAATGATATTTAAAGTATTGTTCTTCTCAACTTTGGTGCATAGATAGTTGAAGAACTGCTGGGTAGTGGAAAATATCAATCAATATGTGTATTAATAAATCATTTATCATTATTCACACTTACATTTTGATAGAGTATTCATAAATACTAATTCTGAGTCAGCTTTGACCTGGCAATTCCCACAGAACAGACTGAGGTCCTACTTGGCTGAACTTGCTCACAAGGCACATCCATTGTTTTAAACCTAAATTTATTTCTCCCCTTGTCAACCTGCTACCTCATTATCTCACTATTCACTGACAAAAGAAATGATGAATCATGAACACTGGGGTACAGGGAACCAAATACACTCAATAAAATTAACCTCATTATGTCAGTTGTGCATAGCATGATGAAACCCTCCGATGGGACCTCTGGGGGTTATTGTAACATAAATGAAGAATAGTTGTGTTGTACTGAAAATAATGATGAATATAAACTTCCAAGAATAAAATTCATACCGTGGCTGGTGCACAGCCAAATCAGGGCTACGAGTGGATTTGCATTTGAGAGTTATCGCTGCGTGATATTCACAGAGAAGGGAATTTGAATGTCTTTCACGAAGGTTTTGTTGTGCTTTTGGTTTGATCACTAGGCAATTCCCTCTAGAAATACACAAAGTAGGGATCATTTTCTCCTTAGATTAAAAGTATTACAAAATCAAGTGAAAAGTCTTACACTCAAACCAGCTATGGGATATGGCTGTATTTTACCAGAACACAGGTACCCCTGCGCCTGTTATTTCATGTAACATCTGTGACGCAGGCCTATGCAGGGGAAGACAGTGAGCTGCTCAACATCATGGTGCACAGGCTGCACCACTGGCCACTCGCACTGCCTGAGGACATGCAGGAATCCCAGGCTCCTGCTGTGTCCACACAGCCCCCACCTGCACTGTGGCTCCATCTACCTCTGCCTGCACCTTTCCGTGGAGACACAGCCGTAGAATCACGGAATCATTTAGGTTGGAAAAGACCTTTAAGATCACGGAGTCCAGCCATTAAGCCAGCACTGGCAAGTCCACCACAAAACCATGTTACTAAGCACCACATCTACACATCTTTTAAATACTACTGTTCCTCCAGTGGCCCCAGGATTTGTCCTCAAACCACCTCCATTGTTAGCAAGACTTTAAAAATCAAGGTGAGCTCTGATGTGCCAGGTACACATCACATTTTTTTATGAGATCATTTTATTTTACATTCACTCTCCAGAGAATTTTCTCCTGTGCTCTCCAGTGCAGCTATTTTTATTTTTACCACACAGAGATGTCCTTAAGGTACGCTTAAAGAACAAACTGGGAACTCTCTTTGGCAATGCCAGGTTTTCTTGAAACACGCTACAGTTCTGATGTGCACGCAACATCCAGAACCACACAACTGGGTGCCCTGTGAGTGGGAGCTCACAGCAGGATGAGGGTCAAGCAGTCGTGCTACAAAACAGGGCAGAGCTGAAGGTGGGACAGAGGTTCAAGTGGTCAGCCTTAGCTCCTGAAAATAGACGCTGCAGAAACTTGCTTTGCCTGTACTGTGTTGATAATGGTTTTCCAGAATACTCCGTCAAATAAATATTTTAGAGAAAAGCAAAGTAGTGGGATGTCAGTTAAACAAGACGTGATGACTGCAAAGAGATTTATGTATAAAGCTTTTGTTACCCTGAGCAGCACGCTGGCTTGTCAATCTGTCTGAGCTGCAAATACTTCTGTGCATTGCAGATCATGACGGAAAGCCTCTCTTGTCATAGATACTGCTGACTTCTGCAAGGGATTTCTAAGACTCACCTATTTTTATAGAAAGAGTTATTACAGTTCTCTGGTCAGATTCACAGCATAAGTCAAAGGTTTCTGCCCAGTAATGCCCACATCAAATACATACCTTGAATTCTGTGGTGGTTTGACCCTGGATAGATGCCAGATGCCCACCAAGTTGCTCTACAGTTTTCCCTGCCTCCTCTCAGCTGGACCAGGGGTAAGAAAGTAAGATGAAACTCATGGGCTAAGACAAAAGGAGTTTAATGGAAACACAAAGCAAGGCCACACGTGGACGCAGAAGAAAATAAAGATTTATTCTCTATTTCCCATCAGCAGGTGCTGTCTGGCCCTTTTTGGGAAGCAGGGCTCCGAACGCATAGCGGTTGCTCTGGAGGACAAGCAGATGTCCCCCCCACTCCTTTTCCTAGCTTTCATAGTTCAGCTGACGTCACATGGTATGGAATATCCCTTTGGTCAGTTTAGGTCAGCTGTCCCAGTCGTGTCCCCTCCCAAGATCTTGTCCACCCCATCCCACTGCAG
>JANHGN010007301.1:0-19261 GCA_024605025.1 Megaceryle maxima | reverse complement strand
CCCAGAGCCTTCTCTTCTCCAGGCTGAACAATCCCAGCTCCCTCAGCCTGTCCTTGTAGGAGAGGTGCTCCAGCCCCGTGATCACCCTTATGGCCCTGCTCTGGCCCCGCTCCATCGGGTCCATGTCCTTCCTGTGCTGAGGGCTCCAGAGATGGACACAGTATTCCAGGTGAGGTCTGACCAGAGCAGAGTAGAGCAGCAGAATCATCTCTCTAGATCTTCTGGCCACACTTCTTTTGATGCAGCCCAGGATGTGATTACCTTTCTGGGCTGCAAGCACACACTGTCTGCTCATGTTCAGCTTCTTGTCTACCAGCATCCCCAAGTCCTTTTCTGCAGGGCTGCTCTCTATTGCCTCTATCCCCAGCCTGTATTGATAGTGGGGATTGTTCCAGCCCAGGTGCAGGACCCTATATTTGCTCTTGTTGAATCTCATGAGGTTAACCTGGACTCACCTCTCCAGCTTGTCCAGGTCCCTCTGGATGACACCCTGTCCCTCTGGTGTATCGACAGCACCACTCAGCTTGGTGTCATCCGCGAACTTGCTAATGATGCACTCGATCCCGCTGTCTGTATCGTTGATAAAAAGGTTAAACAAGATAGACCCCAGTATGGACCCCTGAGGGACACCACTTGTCACTGCTCTCCATCTGGACTTCGAGCCATTGACAACTACCCTCTGGATGTGGCCATGCAGACAATTCCTTATCCACTGAATGGTCCACCCATCAAATCTGTATCTCTCCAACATGGTGAGTAGGATGTTGTGGGGGACTGTGTCAAAGGCCTTGCAGAAGTCCATATAGATCACATCCACAGGTCGTCCCTTGTCCACTGATGCAGTCACTCTGTTGTAAAAAGCTGCTAGGTTTGTCAGGCAGGATTTCCCCTTAGTGAAGCCATGCTGGCTGTCCTTGATCACCTCGCCGTCCTCCATGTGCCTTATCAGGCCTTCCAGGAGAATCTGCTCCATGATCTTCCCAGGCACAAAGGTGAGGCTGACAGGTTGGTAGTTCCCAGGGTCCTCCTTTCTACCCTTTTTTAATATAGATGTGACATGTCCCTTCTTCCAATCACTAGGGACTTCACCTGACTAATTTTTTTACATTTTTTACATTTTCTTTAACTTTCACATAAAATGTAGCAAAAGAATGTCATACTAATGTAAAATTAATAAGATACATTTTCAGGCAGAGGAATAAAATTTACAAATACTAAACATAATAAATATAAAATTTACTGATCACATTAATTTCATTTTCTTTCCTATACTTGTTATTTGCCTGTTATTTCAGCAAAATGAACAGCACAGAACTATCTTGGCTATAGTGAAACTAAAAAGTTGGTAAAATATTTGGCCAAAGCACAGCTATAAAAAATCTTCTCTGTCCATGTCGGGGAGCAATAAAGGTAAGGATATTGAGGTAATTGTAAATATTAATGGTATAATGAACATTGAAACTCTGAAGAAAGAACTAAAATATATACTATGAACAATAGTAACGTTCAGATAATCTGGAGAAGATAGACAACATTTCTTCAGTACATAATCACTAAACCAATAGATGCAGTTACTTCAAACTTGTAGGTAGACCATTACACAGAAACTAGCCATAAAATATTGTACACATGCTTAGTCAGATATTAGTTTTGCGAAAGTAAGAATGATGAAAAAATGCAGAGCTATATTTAATATTCTAATTTCCAAAAATAAATCAGACAAAACAGTAAAACACTTAAAGGTGGAGGTGACTCCAAACCATGCAAAAAAGATTGCAGTGAAGGCTTTTAGATATAAATGGATGATAAACCATCTGCAAAAGGAAATTCAAGGGCTCTTGGACAGCTTACAAAGAGTATAAAACAGAACTGCTAACAAAGAATGAAACTTTTCAAAGATCAAGATATGCAAGGATTAAAAGAATTGCTAAAAGGCAAACTTATTCAAGCCTATGGAAAACAAAACAAAACCATCAAAAAAACCCAAACAAACAAAAAACCCCACCATTGTATAATAAAACACATGAAATAAAAAAAAAAAAGGTGGTCACTTTGCAGAGAACATGACTTAGAACTTAATGTATGGTACAAAGACAAATGCATTACCTCATCTTACAGAAATGTCAGTGATGTGCAATGTGAAATTAAAGGATTAACTGATGATATTGAAGGTGGGTATGTAATTGTTCCAAATCTACCTGGACACATTCCAGATAAGTAAATGTCCTTGTGAGGCTCTGTCATACTTTCAAGCCAGAAATACTACAGGAGTCAGCACAACATTTGAAACAGCAGGGATGGACAACACCCTTCCTGTGATGAGACTGAGCTTTTAAAGTACCAGGCTTCAGATAGGCTGACATATACTTTGACATACATTTAATATAAACTAAGAGCTTTCTAATGGAATGTGCCAATGGCATATAGCTGGGAAATATTGCTCATATAGAATCAGAATATCATGTGGCAGGAAATAATGACAAATCAGATTGAAGTAATAGAAATGGAATGGAAGAGTTCAAGGTACTTAGAGACTAATAGCAAGAATGACTGCTATAAGCAGTAAGTTCATCAGCTGATAAAGCTTACCTACATCACAAAATGCATTCTTTATAGCTTGGCATAAAATAGTTAGCTTGTCTCAAAAAGAGATGAGAGTCTGCACAGTACAGATCTAAGATACTTTCAACTCTCTCCAGAGGCTATTTTGTGGAACTGTTACAGAAAAAGACCACAAAATTTAACTCACATCACGTTGTATATACTTATTCACTGCTGTCGTAGAAGCACTACCAAGCATACTGTATGCTTTCATATTTGTTCCTGAGACATGTGATGTCTTCAATATTACCTTTTCAAAGCATTAAACTTGTTGACTATGACATAACCCTCACATCCAGGTGCTTTGGGCTGAAAAACTCTCCCCTCCTCCCCCCAAAAAAATCCAGAAAAAAATAGATATACACTGTGGTTTAAGGAGTGTTCAATGTGAGCATACCAAATCCTTAGTCTAAACATGACAGTTTATTTCTTGAAGGAGATACATTTAATGCTGGAAACAAAGCCATAGAGACCTAGGTTTATTAACTAAAACAAGGAAAACAAGAAAAAATTTCCAATGAAGATAGATATTTATTTATTCATTTGATATTAGTGAGGATTCTTCTGGTATACTTATTTAACTCACTTTTTTCAAAAACAACCCAACTGAATTATTATCGGCCTACCTAAAATGCTACTACAAAAAAATACTGAGTTTTGCATGTGTAGTCTAATAATTTGAATAGAAAAAAAATGTTTTATATGCAAGCTAACAGAAATTAACACAAAAATGTGGGGAAGATGTTTAAGATAAAGCCCATTGTTGTCACAAGAATTAGCGAATATGCATGTATTTTAAACAAGGTGTATTGGGTTTGAGTGGCAAAATTTTTGTAGCAGGGGGCTACAGGGGTGGCTTCTGTGAGAAACTGCTAGAAGCCTCCCCTATGTCCAACAGAGCCAGTTCCAGCTGATTCAAAAATGGAGCTGCAGCTGGTCAAGGCTGAGCCCATGAGCAATGGTAGTAGTACCTCTAACATATTTAAGAAGGGGATAATACACAACTGTACAATAGCAGCCAAAGAGAGAAGTGAGAATACATGAAAAAACAACTCCTCAGACACCAAGATCAGTGTAGAAGGAGGGTGAGGAAGTATGCCAGGCACTGGAGCAGAGATTTCCCTACTTTCTGTAGAGAAGACCATGGTGAGGCAGGCTGTCCCCCTACAGTCCATGGAAGTTAATGGTGGAGCAGACATCCACCTGCAGTCCCATTGAGGACCCCACACTAGAGCAGGTGGATGAACAAAGAAGGATGTGAACTGATGGGAAGTTCAGGCTGGAGCAGGCTCCTGGAAGGAACTGTGACCCTGTGGAAAGAGGAACCCATGCTGGAGCAGGTTTGCTGTCAGGACTTGGGATCCTGTGGGTGACCCATGCTGAAGCAGTCTGTTCCTAAAGGACTGAACCTCATGGAAAGGGTCCACACTAAACTTCAGCCCATGGGAAGGACTCACCCTGGAAAAGTTCATGAAGACCTGTCTTCTGTTGGAGGTCTCATGCTGCAGCAGGGGAAGAGAGAGAGAAGGAAGGAGCAGCAGAAATGACATGCGATGAAATGACAACAATGTCCATTTCTTGTCCCACTGTGCCACTTGGAGGGGGAAGGAAGTAGAGAAAATTGGGACTGAAGTTGATCCCAGAAAGAAGCAAGGGGTGGGGGGAAAGTGTTTCAAGATATTGATTTTATTTATCATTACCCTACTCTCATTCAACTGGCAATGAATCATATTAATTTCCCTGAATTGAGTCTGTTTTACCCATGATAGTAAATGGTGAGTGATCTCTACCTAGCTTTATCTTGACCCACAAGCCTTGCATTATATTATTCTTTCTCCTGTCCAGTCGAGGAGGGTATATAATAGAGAGGATTGGTAGCATCAGACATCCAGCCAGGGTCAACCCACCACACAAGGCTATTTTGAAATTTAGGCAAAGTTTTTTAGCCATCAGAAGACATAAAGTTTTCCAGTAGTGCCAGATGGAAGTAAAGCAACAACTGATTTTCAGAAAAAGTTGCATCAATTTATAAAAATGGGTTTATATGGTTTGGTACCAGTAAGGACAAAAGAAGATCACAATAACAAAGATATAAATTCTAATCCTTTGCTCTATCTTCCATGCTATTTGATAACTCCTTACTAATAATATTTTCCTCTTATTTGTCATCTTAAATATCTATAATAATGACATTTTTTTGTTAATTCATAATAGATAAAAAACCTATTACCAACTTGCACAATATGTCTATGTGCGATTTCATAGTAGTTAATATGAAATAAATGTATGCTGTTGTAATTTATATATTTTTAAAATATTTGCATTTCCTTTAACTAGTAGGTACATCTCTATCCCTGTAAGGGATACAGACAGTACTCACACCAGCAAAAAAAAAAGGAGGTCAAGTCCCAGACTATGGAGGGTTTATTCTAGCTAATTCAAATAAAGAAAATTAACTAATTTTTTTTTCCTTTTTAAAAATAAAATACTACTGATTTACTCTGTGTCATCATCTCAGTTATTTCACAACAATAACACTGATGCAAGGAAATATATATTAATTCAGTATTACTTTTTCCAGCTACATTGTGGAATCAGAGAGTATCTCAAGTGAGAAGGGACTGATAAGGATCAATGAGTCCAATACCCTGCTCCTTGCAGGACTACATAAAACTAAATCATATGACTAAGAACATCATCCAGACACTCCTTGAACTCTGACAGGCTTGGTGACATGACCACTTCCCTAGGGAGCCTGTTCTGGTGACCAACAACCCTCTCAGTGAAGAACCTTTTCCTAATGTCCAATCTCCACTTTCCCTTGCACAACTGATGCCAGCAAGATCAGACCTCAAGAAGTAAAGTAGACACATGCCTCATATTTCTCTGCTCTCTATCTCTCAACACATTTTCATATATCACCTATGTTTTATACTTATGATTCCAATATGAGGAAGGAATTTGTAAGAAAAGTAAAAGAAAACATGGAATATAATTTGCCTCTATAAGCATATGCAGTTAAAAGAAAACTTCATGACAGCATAACAGTAATATGCTTATTTTAATATTTAATTCACTATAAATTTTAAATATATTTGTATTTTAAAAGTCTGATGTGATGTGTGTTTGATTCTCACATGTTGAAAAGAAAGATTCATGAACAAAAGGGTATATGGAGTAAGAACTGAAAATGCCCTATCGTTTTTCCTGAAGAGAGACTGTCATCACAGAAGGACCAATCACTTTTGCTGAGTAAGCAAACCCATGACCCACTGAAATCATGCTGTACTGGGAGTAACAGTAGACAAACAGCTGCATGCAAGCTGATCCATTTTGTCACTTACTGTACTTATTATGTTTGAAGTACTCATCTAACACAAAGACCAGGAACATGAAATGCTACTGTACAGCAGTTAATAGAGGTATATACACAGTTTTTCTCACAGAAGCTTTTTTATCTGTCTGAACTTTTAATCTTAATGCTCATAATTTTGCATCTTGGAAAAACAGAAAGAATGATTGTTTCTAAATTAGACATTCTTAAAATGTGGTGAGACAGTAGCAAATGTATTTTTATGATTATGCAAGTGACATGATCTGTAGGTCAGATCTTTCTAAAGAAAGAACCCTTTGGTGATAAAATGAGTTTGTTAATCTACAGGAAAGGGTAAATGACAAATTCTCTGTCAATTACAGATATGAGTGCCTCAGCACTGAAGTAAGTCTCAGTTTGAAACAGCTGTCTGAAGCTCAAAGTGTCAGATGATAAGGTCATAAATTAGTACAATTTATAATGAACATTCATATTTTCAAAGTTCTGTATAAATATTGACAGAGTAGTCAAAATACAATTTATAACTAGTTCAGTTTTTATTTCTAAATAAAGTTGAATTGTTTAAGTGGAATACCATCATCCTATATGATTTAACATTCAAACTAGTCTTAAAGTTTGTAAAGGCCAACAGCAATGGATAATTTCTAATGAAGTACATATGATACAGTTATTAACAAGTACTACATAATCACTGCAAATACATGATTTATATTCTTTGAATTTTATATTTCTACCATGATATAATTTCCAGAAATTACTGAATATAACAAATATGCAGTGGAGAAGTGCATTAATCTACATTTTCCCATGTACTAAAGAAAAAACCCTCTCTTCACAAGTCATTTTTTTAATTTACATTTTCTGAAAAGACATCTCATGGTGCAGTTATCAATGAAGACAATGAGTTAAAGAAAAAAAAGTTGGATTGTGGCCAAATCCATCAGGTTCCTCTTCCAAAAAATAACTTCCTATAGTCCATCCCTGATGACAGTGAATATCTTTAACTTTTCCATCAGAACCATTTAGTGTAACTATTGCTTCTCCACAGCTTGAACATCACTACCATTGTCAGAACCAGGGAAACAAATTTATGATGATGTTCCTGGGAATAAGGAACTAATGCAAAGGGGATTTCTCTGTAGTTCTTCATTAACATTTTATTCATTACAACAAGGGAGTTATAAGAGTTTCCTTTTACGCAAATTAGGTCACAGGATAAAAAGTACACAGCATGGAAACACAGTGTATTACTACACAGAACAAAAGATCTGGTTAATAAATTATGATAATGGAATTAGTCTGCTGCTAATGCTGAAAGGCATATTTAAATATTGTGAGAGTTGCTTGGAGAAGGAAAAACTCTTGCACGTATTCATAAATTGTTTTCCTCTTTTGTCCCTCAGTTTCTGTAGTTCTTTTTTGTTATTTTCCTCCAAGGGAACATATATATCCTACTTTAAACATTTGCTTTAGTTGGTTAAAAGGCCAGGAACACTTTGATTGGGTAACAGACAAGGTTTTACTCCCCTGTTTTTCAAATTAATGCTTTAACTAAGTTCAGAGACATCCTGGATCAGTTCAAGTAGATTCATTCTGGAAATGATAGTTTGTAGAGTACAGAGACAGAAAATAAATAAGCCTAATTTAAAAAAAAAAAAAAAAAAGCCAAGAAGATAATTATTAAGGAAAAAAGACGTGGTCTTTGCCATAGATATCTATTACCATCAAATTTATTCATTTATTTATTACAGGTCTTAGTTTTGTTTGTTTACTTGTCTGGATTCAATTTGTTTCTAAGATTTGTTTAAACAAAATAGGCTAAATTCAGATCTGGTTTAAATGGTTTAACTCTGTTTAGACAATTAATCCTCAACTAACTCATTAACTCAGTGATTACCTTCAGTTTATTCATTACATTAATTTAACTCCTTTTTGTCCACTTATACAAGGTCTGAATATACCCAACGGACAGCAATATGAAGACTCTTACCAACTTTTCTTTTGGCAGGAAAATAATGAAAGATTCCCCACATTCTCCTTAATAAAGCAATCAATTTTCACCATTTTTCTGGGAATGTCACTACCCATACCAACTGAGCACATTCCTCTTGTCAAAAGATAAAGAACAGGCAATTATCAGAGAAGTATTTTGCACAAAGCAATTTCTTCTCTAAAGCCACAATTTCTGGTTTATTATTGATAATCCTGTGATTAACAGGAGGTGAAAAGGAACCCAAACCATGAACAACTCCCCTAAATTTATTTACTTTTGAAAAAATAATGCTAAAATATTATATATATATGGATCATCTCACTCTCAATCCTTTTAATGTATAAAGGTAATTTTAAAAGATAACAGGTATGTTATCAGTGTAAATCCCAAAGTCTCTTTTAATAATTATTAAGGAATAAAGAAGTATCTTTGAAAAGGAACAGCCTTGATGTTATTTCATACCATGTAATTACACTTTCTTCTAAATCTTTAATTTCTTTTTAAAGTCCACTATTGCTCTTTATGTGGATTATAGATGGAATTATATAATTTTAAGGTAGTTATTTTTCAAGTATGTTAAGATTTCAGAAATACTGTTATGACTCTTATTTCCCACTGACTGTCACTAGGGTTTCCCAGCTTAGCAGACCAAAAGTATGAACTTGATTCTGGAGTCAACCCTTGATATCTCTTCAGGAAGCACAAGCATTTCGCTTGAGTACTCTTGAACCCAGGATAGCAGCAGGTATTTTCTTTGTTGCTTTGTGGTGAGGACAGTATGTCAGTAGTATAAATATGGGCAAAGATGTATCTGGAAGGTTTGCCTTGGGGTCAGTGTAGGAATTCAAGTAGAACTGTGACTCCAATATTCACAATATTTGCTAGCTACAGGGAAAGGTAC
The DNA here is from genome assembly GCA_024605025.1 of Megaceryle maxima. Lineage (NCBI taxonomy): Eukaryota > Metazoa > Chordata > Aves > Coraciiformes > Cerylidae > Megaceryle > Megaceryle maxima. Next base: position 10,432 of record JANHGN010007301.1, on the reverse strand, counting down.
CCTTTGTTACTCTTGTTTCTTCTATCTCCACTTGGATTTTAATGTGTTCAGGAAAGACCAAACAGCAAGCAAACCCTCAATCTGCTGGAAATCAGCTGTATAAAGTCCTCTGTCCCGAATGTGAAGCCTGAAAAAAAGGTTTTCAATGTTTCTACTTCCCCACACCTTCTTTGTTCCCAGTTTTCCAGATATCTATACAGACAGTACATTTTAAAAAATTCTTACATAACAATTATTATTCAATATCTAATGGAAAACACAACAAATAGTAATTCTCAATCACAAAATGTACCCCTGTTAAGAGTACAATTTAACAATGCATAAATGAACTCTTGAGATCAAAGACCTCTGATTTAAGACCAATCATCCTTTTCTGAGAAGCCTAATATGCATGTTAGAGCAACCCCTGTACGAGGCTCTAGTGAATTACAGGTACATGTGCAGTAGATAATCCAAACTGGAGCTGACCTTGGCAGCAGTCCAAGAATGATAATTTACCTAGGATGAATTACTCTTGAATATTTTTTTCGGAAGTGCTAGACATTATCATTGTATTCATAGACTTTTTTTTAAAAGTTATTTAATTTATAACAGACTTTATAAAAATACAAATCTAACACATTTCCTCAATTTAGATTCAAATCTGCAAAACTATCACTAAATTAAATGGTGAAAACATTTTGATGTTTACCATTTTATAACATCTGATGGCACCAGTAAAATTAGGATCTCTTTTTATAACGTAATGCTTTTCTAGGAACTCAGCTGAACTTTTCCTTACCTAAGTGCCAATAATCCTTTAGGGAAAGTATATGTATCTAGCCCTTCATTAGACTGCTTTTCAGGACAGAAAGAAAATTTAGAGATTTTTAAAGTTCTGAATGAAGTTACTTTTGTTCTAAAATCAGCACTAATTGCTCTTAAACCATACTAGCTTAGTAGTCTGTTCTAATAAATGTGTCCAGAAGGATTCATTTTCTCGCTATGAGATTACTCTCACAATTAAATTATTTTATGTTGTAAACCACAGCAGTCAAATGTGCAAAGCTGCTCTTCTGAACTGTGTGGGTTACGACTTCTCAATGCAATTACTAGAGGAGCCAAACAGGAATAAGGTTCCTTCTGACCTGCAGCTCACAGAGAGGGAAGTTATTGTGATAAATAATATGCAGTGACGGCAATCAGGGTTGTGCTGGCTGTTAGTTGATCTATCTTTCTTAAGGAAGAACTGGGAAGGTAAGCACCAGGGTTAGGTCTCTGTAAAAAAGAACAGACTTCAAATTCTTTAAACAAGTGCTTGGAAAATCTTGGGGAAAGTGCTGTGAGGGAGGAGAAAGACAATGAGGAGAGGTAATTGATTTCAAAAGAACATGTTGGGATCTCAGGGGCAAACTACCCCCAGTATGAAGGAAGACTGGGAATTTTACCCAAAGGCCCAATTGGCTGGGAAAGGACCTTGGGGAAAATGTATTTAAGAAAGAGTAAAATACCATCAGCTCTTCCTAAGCGCAATCCAATGTGAATAGTATCAGAGGAATTAAGTTTCTTTCTATAAATCTTTTTCTAGATCTCATAGAAACTTACCACTAGAGTCCAGATTCTTACAGATATTTAAACCTCTTACTGTAGCTAATAATGAGTTAAGTGCCTGTGTACCTTTGATAATTTTTTAATTGTTCTATAGTAATCTGCCATCATCAAATGGAGAGTTAATAAGTGAAAACCTTCATAATTATGTCTATTAAATGTTTGTCCACAAAATGATTCATCATAGATTTACTTCTCCTGCCTTTTGCTTCATAGTATGTGTGACCTTCTTACATTCAGTGGGATTTGACATAAAGAAGTGTAATTTATAGATGAAAAAGAGCACTATATATTATAGCTTTTTGGGTTTTTTAAAAGAATACTGTCTTCAAGACAACTCAAATTTTTAAACTTTTTTTTTTTCATTTTTTATTATCTCCTTTTGCAGAATATCTGTATTTTTAGTTTATGAATATTGATTTTAGGAGCTTCCTAGTTTCAAGTTTGAGGAAGCTGTTGAGAAGTGCTGTATGCTTATAAGTGTAATCTACACTCCAGTTATCTTTAGAAAAGCATTAATTGCAATGTTACTGCACACGCACACACACAAAAATACTACAGCTATATTTCCAAGTACCATGATCAAGTGAGAAATCTTTTGTTTTCATATTTTCCTGCCTTCCAAAATATTCTTCATATCATTTGTAAAGAAAGAAGAATAATATATTCAATATTCTCATGTATTCTTGGATACCTGTTAATTTCTAGAGGCCTGTATGTTTGGTAAAACTACCAAACTACTATAGCAGTTGATATTCCTGAATAGAAGTGTTTTCTATACCACAGTATATTCTACCAAATACTGTGTTGTAGCAGCGTACATAGGAAGAAGACAACTAATATTTATTTTAGTGATGCTTTTGCTTTAATACAGGAATAAAAATAAAACACTTCCTGAATAAAATAATAATAATAAAAAATCCTTCCATTCTTAATTGTCTTTGAAGGCTGGAATTGCCAATCAGGTGATCAGGCCCAGTCAGCAAGGATTTATGAAAGGTGGGTCCTGGTTGAATAATCAGATCTCCTTCTATGACAAGGTGACCTGTTTAGTGGATGAGAGTAATGCCCAAAGAGTTGTGAGTTAAGTCCAGTTGGCAGTTGTTGACAAATGGTGTTCCCCAGGGCTCACTACCAGGGCCAGTTCTCTTTAATATCTTTATCAATGATATGGATGAAAGGGATCAAGTGCACCCTTGGTAAGTTTGCAGATGACACCATTAGAATCATAGAATTCATTGGGTTGGAATAGACCTTTAAAGGTCATCTACTCCAGCTCCCCTGCACTAAGCAGGGACATCCTCAACTAGATCAGGTTGCTCAGAGCACCATCAAGCCTGTCCTTGAATGTTTCCAGGGATGGGGCATCCACCACCTCCCTAGGCAACCTGTTCTGGTATTCCATCACCCTCATAGTAAAGAACAACTTCTTAATGTCAAATCTGATCTACCCTTCTGTAGTTTAAAACCATTGTCCTGCGCCCTATTGATACATGCCCTTGTAAATAGTCCCTTACCAGCTTTCTTGCAGGCCCCAGCTTTCTTGTTAGGCTAGAGTGTTGATCTGTTTGAGTGTAGGGAGGCTCTACAGAGGAATTTGGACAGTCTGTGTCAATGGACTGAGGCCAGTGGTACAAGGTTCAACAAGTCCAAGTGCTTGGTCTTGCACTTCAGTAACAACAACCTTATGCAAATGTTACAGGCTTGGGGGAGTGTGAATAGAAAGCTGTCCAGTGGAAAAGAACCTGGGGATAATAGTTGATAGCTGACTGAATATGAGCCAGTAGTGTGCCCTGGTGACCAACAGCATCCAGGCTTGTATCAGAATAGTGGCTATCAGGACAAGGAAAGGGGTTGTACCCCTGAAGAAAAGGAGGATGAGTGGAAACCTTATCACTCTCTACAACTACCTGAAAGGAGGTTGTAGTGAGGTGGGAGAGTCGATCTCTTCTCTCATGTCAGAAGGAATTGGACAAGGGGAAACAGCCTAAGTGATGCCAGGGGAGGTTTCCTGGCTATCAGGAAAATTTCTGCACTGAAAAGATTGTGAGGCACTGGAACAGGCTGCCCAGGGAAATGGTGAAGTCACCATCCCTTGAGGGATTTAAAAGACATAGGTGTAGTGCTGAGGGACATGGCTGAGTGGTGACTTGATAATGCAGGTTAATGGTTGGACTTGATCTTAAAGGTCTATTCTAACTAAGAAGATTCTAAATCTGAAGATTCTTCCTGGACATTCAGACTTTGATGTCAGTGACATCTGTCAGAGGACTGATGCATTTACAGTAACTTCAAGACCTTTCTATGCTTACTCAAAATAAAGAATCTTATAATATAAATTTTAAACATGTAAACCATGAATATATTAAAGTGAGACTCTGGTTACATTTTATGCTATGTTTTTCATCTACAGTTTAGAAAACAGCATTTCTAGATCTTTATTCCTAATAAATAGATTTATAAAACTTGTCATCTTTTCATATTGATGTAGCAGTTCCAGAAAAGTATTGTCCAGGAACAATTTGCAGTACATTTTTAATATGTTATTTACTAGACTAAGAGTTAGAAGCTTAAAAAACAAATTTGTACTTTGTGAATCAACATCTACAGTTATATCCTATGAAAACATCAATACTAAAACTGCTGAGGTTAATGGAGATTTTAGTGTTCTCTCTACTGACCATGTTGCATGAATAAAACTATTTGGGAAAACAACATCTACATTTTGCTTTTCACATAATCATCAATAATAATAATGTATTTAAATAGAAGATAAAAATAAAAATCTACTTCAAGAATCAATAATGTTGGTAATGATGTATTTAGTAGAATATGGCCAACTTTGACCTTGATTGCTCTGCACAAGCAGCTCATTTTGATTAGTAAACCCAGCAAAACATAATGTGGAAAATGCATAGACAATGGTAACCCTAATGTTAACATGTCCAATAATATATGGAATTTGATTCCATCAGAAGGTCTGATGATACCATAAACTGCCTTCAGTGCTGAATTACAATCTCAGTACTTGATAAAGGGAATAATAATTTATTACAACAGTCTCCTGCTCCTGCTGAATGTTAAGATATTAAGTTTCTATTTAAAGACTGATTTTTATCTTCCTTAAATCTCACTTGCAAAAATTATGTTTAGCTGGGTTTCAAATACAATTATTCAACAGAAGATCAATGTGTTGTTATATATGAAATATCGCTTATACTGTGTTTTATGCTATAGTATTGAAACTGAAATTATTTTATTCACATTATTTTCTGGTTTAGTATTTTTGGGTTTGTTTTAATTTATTTTAACAACTAATATTCAAATTTTTCAAATTAAAACAGTCCCATTTCTTAATCTGAAGCAAATAGGACATCCTGTATTTCTAGTATAACCCTATCTCATTTCATGTTCCAGAATTTAAGACAGTTCTCTTCAGTGCACTCAGTGTAACCTTTTCTGCCAGCATTTCAGAGTTATATTTGCCTACAGCCCTTGGAAAAACAACTATCATCTACAGATCTTATGTCTAAATGATATTAAGGTGAAAGCCTTATAAAGACTAGTGTAGCTTTCATTTCAAACAAGCAGCATTGTATTTTAGTTGCAATCAGTCCCTACAAGTAGGTCATAATGAAGAACATTTGTACTAGCTCAGCATGATTTTTTCAAATGAAATTAATTGTTCCTAGTCAAACATAGTGGTGAGATCAGGACCTATATTATTTTCAGAGTTCATATTGTAAAAAAGACCTAGCTAAAGGCTATATATTGTGATATTTCCTACACTCAAAAAAAAAAAAAAAATTGTAGCTGTTAGTAAATTGTTGGATCCTTAGATTTTATTTGTGTCCCATTCAAAATATTATTAATTTCTTCTTTTACAAATTATTGTTCTTACTATATATGAAAACTGAAACACAGGGCCTGACCAATGAGAATATTTTTTTGTGTTTTTTAATCCAACCTCCTGAATCCAGCAATAATTTCTTTGTTACAATTTCTATAAATTGATAAATATTCTGAACATATTCTGTCTTGTTAAACAAAATTGTTTTAACTTAACAGGACCCTACAACTGTGGTATTGAACTTTAATACAAATGCTGTTCACACATCTTAATCTATTATTAGTCATGTACTCCTTAGGAAAAAAGAAAATTGTATGTTAGTTTAACAATTACATCTGCTTTCATTCATCCACTAACTAATATATCATGGACTGAGGTGCCAACTCCCCCCATCCAAAGCCAAAATATAGGTCTCAGCTGGGATAAGTACTTCAGTTTAAAAAACTGAAATGCTAAGGAGGTATCAATTTCATTGGAAAAGATAAATGAAAAAAAAATAAATCATAATCTACTGATTTTTTCCTCTCTCCTCCCTCAGCCCTGTATAATTCTGATTAGCAAGACTATTAAATTAAAAGCTTGTTTACATCTATCTACTTGGTATGCCTCCTGCAGGGATAACTAGGAAGTTATCCTGGAAAGCATAGGAGATAACTCAGTAAGTACCTGTTTCCTCCTTTTCTTCTTAATTTTAATTATTTTTTTAATGGTTTTGGTTTTACCATTCCATTTCATCCTATTCTTTCTTTTTCAGAATAAAGTAGCCATCATGAGCATAAAATGCAGACAGATTTTACAGCTTCTGCAAGTCAGTAGTCCAAATGGACAATTTCTATAGCTCAGAACCATAGTTGACATAATTCTATAACTTTTATCAGGATGATAAGAAAAAACAAACAGAATAGGGAATGAAATGCTACATGGTAGTTCATAAAGGCAGAATACAATTAGAAGACCTCATATAGCTATGAATGTGCTAGGTAGGGAACTTAAAAGGAAGATTTTTCAAAAATGAATCTTTATTTTCCTTACTAATTAATAAACACCATGCTGTGAATAACTGGTGATAATGTTCTAATAAGAAAAATCAATAAATTTGCACCCAGGGTCACGGTAATTGATGCTGCAGAATAGAAAAATGTATTCTCCATTGATCCTTTAGCAATCTTCTAATTAAAAAGGAGAGGAAAGAAAGCCAATTACTGTAGTATGCTTCTGAAAATGATAAGATTAAAACAAGCTAATTATGTGTTCTTGAATATCTACAATTTGTGATGAAAGTAAGTAGAATAAGGGCATTCTGTGTCTCCAGTTCAAAGATATTATTTTTTACTAATTAAAATATAGTAGTTTTAAATTTAACATAACTTAACCAATAGGAAAACAAATGGTTAGGAAAAAAAATATTAAAATCTACCAGAATAAAAACTTTTGTTGTTTCTGTGAATTCTGCAAATGAAACAAGCTCATGGAGCATTGAAGCTCAGGGAATTTTCATATATGAGAAAAAAACATTTATGGAAAAGGACAACAACACAAATAAAAATTTGGGAAAAGTAGTCCACTTCTTTCTGTTCTCCATAAGAATTATCTCTTATTCTGTCAAGTGATTTCTGTCATCAAGAGATTCCTGCACAGCACCATGTATGCAGAGCCCTGATGACTTCCACTGCAGTTTAATTTATAGAGGAATATTGCTGTAACAGTTCATAAATTATGAATACAGAATAACACAGAAATTCAGCAGCCTCTACTGTTCATTTTGGTGTCATGGTGCAATAAAATAAGTCATTAATTTTTCTACTATTATTTCTATTATTATATTTCTTTACTACTGTAGGCAAAATCAAACCCAACAGAAATATAAGGTAGAGAAATTATTTAATACCCCTGGAATGCATATGCAACAACATTGAGAACAGCCCTTCAGAGAAGATACTGGTGGAAGAAAAGATGGACGTGAGACAGCAATGTGCGATTGCAGCCCATAAGGCAAATCATATACTGGGCTTCATCAAAAGAAATATGGTCAGCAGGTCAAGGAAGGTGATTCTGTTCCTCTGCTCTGTTCTACTGAGACCTTACCTGGAGTAGTGTGTCCAGCTCTAGATCACTCAGCACAAAAATGACATGGATATATTGGAGCAGTTCCAGAGAGGGGCCACAAAAGAGATCAGAGGGCTGGAACACCTCTTCTATGATGAAAGGCTTAGAGAGCTGGGGTTGTACAGCCTGGAGAAGAGAAGGCTCAGAGGAGACCTTGTTGAAGGCCTTTTAATGCTTAAAAGGGTCCTTTAAGAAAGACAGGGACAATCTTTTTAGCAAGGCCTATTATGACAGGACAGGGAGTAATGATTTTAAACTATAGGAGGGTAGATTTAGACCAGATACACAAAATAAATCTCTACAGAGTCGTGAAACACTGTCCCAGGTTGTCCAGAGAAGTGATAGATGCCCCATTCCTGGAAACATTCAAGGTCAGGGTAGATAGGACTCTGAGCAACCTGATCTAGTTAAAAATGTCCCTGCTCATTGCAGAGGAGGTTGGACTAGATGACTTTTAAACATTCTATGACACAAAACATTCTATGATACTATATATAGTTATTATGACTTCAACCACTTGATTTAAATTTAATTATATCTAATTTTGTATTATATTGTATTTATTTATTTCATTTTAAAGACTAGATTTAAAGAGATTTTTTACCTCCAGATATTCTGTCATGGAGGTGTCTGGTTTAAAACTTATTTTGCCACACTGACATCTCCCATTGAACCTATGTCAAACTTTATCAGCTTTGCTTGACCTATTTTATTTCCTCCAACATTGTCAGATACATTTATTTTGACCATGTTCGGTGGTCTACTCTCTGTCTCCCAAACTCACCTTTTTCCTAACGTCTCAAGACTACAATATTCTAGTTGAGGTCTGTTTTCTAGGCATTCCCCAACTAGTAATGACTGAGACTCAGAGATTGAAAGATACCACCTCTAGGATATGTTCTGCATTTGGAAGTCACTGGCTAAAAAGAAAAATAAAGTAGTAAGTAAGGACTAGGTTAAGCTTTGGACTCTAGTTTTACTGAAACATCTGAACCTACATACAATGGATGCTGAAATCCAACTGCATTCTGGTCATTTCCAAAGCACTGTTTTAGGTTCAGTTGTAAATTCAAGGTTACCACTTTGACTTAACTTAGTTAAAAAATTCTCTTTCATCATTTTTTTTTTCTTTTTTTTTTCCCAGATCATCATTTATCCATGCTAGCTCTTAAAACATAAAATCAGTGTATTTGGAGCTTCAGTTAAGTGTAACTACTTAGTAATATAATTGCCTGATGATTGCTTACCTTCTTAGGTAAACAATTTCTCAGCCTACGTACATTATAATGTCACAGCAGCGTCTTTACTAAGTGGAGGTGTGTATGTTTTAAAATGGGAGGTATTCTACATGCACAGAACAGGACAGCTGTAAATTCTGACAGATTCTCAGTAACCAGACAATAATAAATGTCAGGGAAGGGCATTGCAATAAAAGTAACATCACCGTGGAAAAACAAAACAAAACAAAACAAACAACTTACTGTGGAAAACCTGCCTTATGAGTCTTTGTTTTATGGTAGTCTTGTAAATATGGTTTTGTGAGCACTTTCTTGGTCACATACTTTTCAGCTAAAGAGTTGAGCTGAGAGCTAAAACAGATGTAAGAAGCTACACATTGCCCTAGGCATGCTTTCACTAATTTTATTTTGTTATTATTCAGTTCAGTGAGCTTGTTTAAGCTTAATGTTTCAATCAGTTGTGTAACTATCAAAAAAAGAAGTATCATATGAAGGCATTTGTGTTTTAGGGGATCCTGATGTTAATTCATAACATAGAAAGTACTAGCTCATGCTGTTCAAACATGTTTGATCAAACATAGAGGACTTTACCTTAGGGGCAGGTTCTAGAAAGAATGCTAGAGATCCACTTCTCTGCCATTGCATAGACACTGGCAACACACCCAGGAAGGATGAAAACAGTCACTAAACCTGGCTAGTGTTCTGTGAGTTATCATCATCTGAAGTAGTGAGGAACATTCCCCTTTCAGGGTCCCTTCTTGATCCATTTTTATATAATAAAATCACTACAATTAAATATTTAATAATAATGTTCAAATTCTTGTACTTGTGAAAGAGAAAGTAAGTGTCAATACTCTGTTATTACCCAGAGATAGAACCATAGAATCGTTCTAGCTGGAAGAGACCTTCAAGATCATCAAGTCCAACTTTATTCCTAGCCCTATCAAAACCACTAAACCATGTCCCTAAGCACAACATCTACCTGTCTCTTAAACACCTTCAAAGATGGTGATGTCGCCACCTCCCTGAGCAGGTTATTCCAATGCCTGACAACCCTTTCACTAACAAAATTCTTCCTAGTATTCATCCTGAACCTCCCCTGGTTCAACTTCAGGCCATTTCCTCTTGTTCTATTGCTTGTCACTAGGGAGAACAGACCAACTCCCACCTCACTACAACCACATGAAGGTTATAAGAGATTATTGCTTATTGCAGTAAGAGAGCAATAAGGTCTCCCCTTAGTCTTCTCAAGGCTAAGCAGCCCCAGATCCTTCAGACTTGCCTCATAAGAGACATGGTCCAAACCCTTTAGTAGCTTAGTAGCTTCCTCTGTACCCTTTCCAGCACCTCAACATCCTTCTTGTAGAGAGGGGCCAAAAACTGCACACAGTATATTCAAGTGCAGCCTCAGCAAAGCTGAGTACTGAGGAATGATCACCTCCCTGCTGCTGCTGACTACACTATTCCTGATACAGGCCAGAATGCTGTTGGCCTTCTTGGCCATCTGGGCACACTGCTGGCATATCACAGAGTGGCTCAGAAATAAAATTTTTAAAGAAACTTAACAAAACAAAACAAAAAACAAAACAAACACAAACACAAACAAAACCAACAAATCAAACTAACCTGCACACCCCCCCAACCACAACCA
>JANHGN010007300.1:0-31566 GCA_024605025.1 Megaceryle maxima | reverse complement strand
GCTCGCGCCCCGCCGCCGCCGCCGCCGCCCGGCCCAGCCTGTGATTGGTGCAGGCCCGGCCCCGGCGGACCCGAATGCCAGGCCCCGGCCCCGGCGGCGGCGGCGGCGGAGTCCTGCGGCCCCGGCCTTATCCCCCCCTTCCCCGCCAAAATCCCGGGCCCCAGCCCGCGGCGCGGCCGCCCGGCGCGGGGACCCGCACAGGTGAGCCGAGGCGGCGGAGCCGGGCCGGCGGGGGAGGGGGACAATGGAGGCGGGTAGGCCTCAGCGCAGGCCGCGCCCGAGGCCTGACAGCGCCGTCGTGGCCGCCCGCGGGCCCGGCCGCGGCCGCTTCTCGGCGGGTCGACGAGCCTCGGTCCGCCGCCGGCTACTGCCGCGGAGGGTGGGCGCGGGCGGGGGTCGCCGGCGGGCCTTGCGGCTTAGGGGCCTTTTCGGGCGCGCAGAAAATGGCGGAAAACAAGATGTCGGCCGGCGGGGCGGGGAAGGCTGCGGCTCCGCGGGCCGTCGCGCCGCCGGGACAGGGGTTATCTCCGCCTCCCCGTCCCGCAGCCGCCGCGGGACACCCGGCTCCCGTCCTGCTGCCGGGGGGCAGGAGCCTGACGGCGGCCCGGGACACCCAAACGGGGCCGCTGCGCTGAAGGGAGGCCGCGGGCTACGGCGGCCCCTTCCCTGCGCGCCCCTGCTGCGGGCGGCGGCCCCCGGCCCCGCGGGCTCCTTTGTCTCCGCTCTCCCACTCCTCCCTCTGCCGCCGCTTCCCCGCCCTCCTCCCCGCTTCTCCCCGGCGCGCGTCCGCCCAGCCCCGGAGATGGTGCGTCCGGGGCCCCTGCCAGCCGGGTTACGGCTGAGCCGAGCGGTCCGCGGGTGCGGGCGGGGGAAGGCTCCGCGCCGGGCTGCCCGGCCGGCACTACAGGCTCGCCCGCCCCGCCACCTCCGCGCTCCCGACGCCCGGCGGCGCGCCCGCTCCGCGAGCACGCGCGGGAAGGATCCGCTGCGCTGCCGCGCTGCTCCGCAGCCGCGCAGACCCGTCCCGCGTTGGATGGCCGGAGCCGCAGCAGCCCCCGCTGTGCAGTGCTTTATGTGGCCGTCGCCCTTCGCTGGCTGTGATTTCTCTTAGGGGTGTTTTGTTGTAGCTGTGGATGTAACACGTAGACGTAAATTCAGCTATTTGATTAACGCGTTTCGGGCAGCAAGACAAAAATCTCGTTTACTGTTTTTGTCTTTGTCGTTTTAGGCGGCTTTAGCGTGTGGATGCTTTATGGGTGACCACAATAAAGAACTTTAAAATGGATGTTAGTTTTTAATACCAAATCTTCGTCGGTGAAGGGCTTGTGCTGTTCTGCATGTTATTTTATGAATTGGGTTCTTCTGCTTAAGGTTTTTCCATAAGCAGGATGCTCCTCGTTGCATTTCTATTGGATGCTGTGTTAAAAATTCTGGGGGAAAAAACCCATACCCTGTAATGTCTTCAGGGGAGGATAATTCTCTTTTATTCTTACTGGACATAAATGTTAAAAGAGAAGAAAACATCTGGTTTGGATTTTTTCAACCGTGTATGAATTTATATATTATGTCAGACTGCTCTGTATCCGAGCTCGGTCCTTTTGATTTAATCAGAACGTCACATACAGCGTACAAATACCTGCAGCTCCCGAGGAAGCACGGTGTTGTGTTTTACTTTATTGTATGTAAACAAGACTTAAATATTATTTAGATGAAATTAATGATTTTAAAGGAGTGCTTAAGGGCTCATCATGCAAATAGGCTTTATGTGAACACACATTGCCTGAACATAATGGGAATAAGTGTATGTGTAAACTGTGGAGAGGCTTAGCACTTGCAGGATCACACTCTTTAGGATATAACATAATGTATTAAATACATACTCTTATTTATGTAGATTTATTAAGCTGTAATGAGCATTTTGTAGAATGATTTTTTTATGCTGGCAAAATGTGAAATACGACAACAATGCCTGGAAGCCAACAAATTAATTTGGAGCTTTGTTGTACCTCTGGGTACAAGAATGACACCTTTTTTATTCCTGGGAAGGGTAGAAGTGCTGAAGCACTCACTTTATTTTTTTTTTTTTCCCCCCTTACTCCTTAAAATACTTTACTGAAGATCTCTCAATTTAGGGTGTTTTTTGAAAGCCTTCTCGAAGAAAATGAAAATATTAATGGTCATTTAATGATATTTTTATGTGAAGAGTAAACCAAGAGTAAATCCATGTCCGTACTAAGAGCAGTGTTTATAAGGGCCTGGGCCCTTAGCAGTTTTTCACTCGAGTGTTGCTATTCCATGTTCCTCCATAGTCCCAAACTGCCGACCGCTATCTTTGATTTTAAAAAATACTATTTACAGCAGTAATTTATATCAGTGTTCCTGCCTGTAGACAGAGAGGTGATGTATTCTTTTTACTCTCAAATTCATTGCCTGGTCTCACCTGAGCTCTACATAAGAGTTTTGGTATAAGGAACTGAAATAGGTTAAAATCAGCCTTTTCCTGAGGCTACTTAGGAAGGGAACTGTATTTTTCAAAAAAGCAAACCAGTATCAGATCTATGCAAAGCTCAGAAAAATTTAGCCTTGAGGCACTGTTCTGGGAGCCTTGGTTTAGGTTTCATTAGATTCTTCATTTTGGGACCTGGTGGTGATGTACCCCTTCCTAGTGCAAGAAAGCATGGGGTAATTAAAAGAAAAAAATCAATTAAAATATTAATGGAATGTTGTAAGGTGATATTATTTTATTGGCTAAAGAATTTTCACAGTATTTTCTTCTAAATATGCAAAGGAGAAGGGGAATTGAGAGGTAAAACTTGAGATCTTAATTTAAGCAGGAGATATGGCTAGGTTTAGCATTATGACACTATACAGAACTTGGGCTGGCTGCCTTTTCTGTCCTTTTGGACCACTTCTTTGACCTGTGGGTATGTAACAGGGTGTGCTACAGAAAGAAGCTGTGAAGAACCACAGTTAATCACTGTACCACATATTTTTTTTGCTGCTTCCCATAGTAAGATTTGCATGCACAGGTAACCTGTGACTCTAAATCGTCTCCATTACTGAGCAAAAATAGCCTGGTGTAGCAGAACTGTGGGCCTTACCTGCTGTTAATTGTTCCAGCAAGGCCTTTTCCTGCTCTCACTGCGTGTCTTTAAGATCCAAAAGTAGATAGAAGGGGAGAAATCTGCAATTGCATAGTTGAGGCAACTCTCTCCTTTGTCTGCGTTGAGGGTTTAGAAGAGTATAATTAAGTAACAGTTGGATACGAGCTGCTTTGGTGGGTTTAGTGCCAGTGTGTCATCATCATCCATTGCTGGGGTTACTGGAAGTTTAAGGTGCTCGTAGTACTACGTGCACAGAAGGCGCCATCCCATAACTTTGGTAATTTTTACAGTTCTGTCACCTACTGGGAAAATACTCCTTTTAGTGATAATTTGCTTTCCTTGCAGAAGTTTTAATTTAAATTAAAATTATAGTCTTTGTACTGAATTTTCTGCGTAGCACAATATGCAATATCTTTGGGCATCTGATTATATAAACTGAAAATAAATTAAATTGCTTATTGAGAAGGAGGAAGAGCCTAGCATACCCTTCCTGTATTCTCAGATTGGTATAATTTAAGGTATTTTTTCATATCCACTTACACTAAAAAAGAAGGATTTTATGAGTGCAAAGGCTGTGGTCAGGAAATGGTAGAGTATTGCATTAATTCTGAAATTGCTGTATTAAATTAGCCGTTTATGGTCTAGAGCCAGATCTTATTTTGGAATAGCAGATATTCATTAGCTACCGTGAGAGTTTCAGATGCCTGTGGTGATAGTGGTAGAGCGTTGCATTATGGCTCTGAAGCTGCAATTCTTACAGTGGTGAAAGAATTTGATTTTGGAGCTAAAACTTAAAAACTACATTGAAATCTGATTGTATGGGTGGAATCGGGCTCCTTAAATCCATGACTGCTTTCCTCATTCATGTTTGCCTTGCGTTTTTACAGTAATAGCTGGGCTCTGGACCCAACTTTTACCCTGTCAGGAAATTACACTGGGGAGTTCTTGTAGCTCTGCAAGAAGGATGTTATGTCATTGTTGTCTCCAGGAGTTAGTGTTGTAAAGAGAGAAGTAGATTTGAGCAAATAATAGAGGGAGAAGTTGTTGAAAGGGTGATCGTGACACCAGGTGATGCAAGTTCTTTGGTTCTTTTGTATTCTCAGTGAAGTTGAAACCTCCTTGGGGTGGATCAGTGACTTTTTCTTGCGATGCCATCCTTGTGGACTGCTTGCTGCTGCTTTTACTTCAGGTTTTCAAGACTAAACAGAAAGAGTAATCTCTGCTCAATTCCTTCCTTGACACTGAAGGTGCACTGAGCATGTATCATGTTTTTCACATACTCCTCCTTTCTCTGGTTACTCTTATTTTTTCATGTTAAAAAACCCCAAAGACAAAATCTTACCACCTGACACACGTGTCTTGGCCTGCACAGAGCAGGAATTGTGCGTTGCTTGCCAAAGTGAGGGCGTTTAGCACAAGGATATAAAAGGAGTCAAAGCAATATAACACTAAAATTGACTTTTGACTTACCTCACCTTGGTGGCTTTCTGCCTGGCTTGAGTGACATCTGGAGCAGGCTGAGTCTGGTGCCCGGTGCAGTGGCCACCGCCTGATTCTGCGGGTCAGCCCAGTGCCACATGGCCCTTGGCGCTCACAGTGCCAGCGTCTCCCTTCTCAATGGCGACTTGGTTTGGTACCAAGCATCCAGTGCTACCCGTTCTGGTGAGCCACAAGTGCTGCAGTAAACAGAGTGACTGGCTCTAAGATTTTCAGTTTTTAGGGTCTTTTACTGTGGACTCTGGTGCCTGCAACTGATAGAGCTTCATGTTTTAAGAGATGAATGTCATGGCTACTGCAAAGTTGAGTTTACTACTGGATTAACATGATACTGTGAGTTGTGTTAGGTCCTGGCTCTTTCTGGGTCTCTTGATTGTGGCTTAGAGCTATCTCAGAGATTTCAGGCACTTAAAACCATTTATTCTTACAGCTTGGCTTACTTTATTACTCGCCTTGCCTGACTGTGTTAGCTCCTATCACTGTTGTGATTCATTTCATTGCAGTAAGGTTGTCAAACACGTTGTGCCACAAATTACTTGAAGTTTTTATCATATTTTGGATTTAGATGTGCAAACTTAAACAAATTCTTGCTGTAGGGTTGGGGTCAGCTTTTTATCAGGTGCAGAAGAGCAAAATCAAGATTGGTACCACAACAGCAACAGTACCATATTTTGGGGAGTTTCTCTTAAAAGCATTTGTACTTCTTCATTCCTCTCCACACCAGTCAGTTCTGGGTTGTTCTGACTTGAGCTCTTACTCTGTGTTCCGCTTCCCACAACTCTTCATTTTCTGTGTGATGCTGTCGCTTATTTCTGATTCTTGGATATGAGAGGGCAGGAAAATAGAAGATTTTAGTCTTGTGCCACAGGTCTTTTAAGCTAGAGGTTTTTCACCTCTGAAAGCCTTGCTTTCTGTATTCTCCTGTAGCTCTTTCTACAGTCAGTTCACTGCACTGAGAAGTTGCTTAAAAGTCTTGTGGATTGCAGTAAATTGCAAAGTAATCCCAAATTCCCACACTGCAATGCTTAGTAACAATGCAAATAACATATTAATTTATCCTTCTCCCTTGTATGTTATGGAAATACTCCGTTAAAGAAATACTGTGTGCTTGTCTCTTCTCTGAAAGCAAGTTTGAGTAGCTGCATCTTAGGAAGGAGATTTGGCATTCTCAAGAGACATGATACCAGAAGTGGAGAGAGATCTTGGTAAAACTGAGTTTAGTTAGAGGCTCAACATTTGCTCTCCATGTGCGAAAATTCATGGATGCCATTGGAATTGCGTTTTAATGAACATGAGAATCTCCGAAGTAAAACTCAGAGTAAACCAGCCATGGCTGTGTGGCAAGGTTTGAGTAACTGGAGTCATTCTAAAAGATTGAAGAAAATAGGCACTGTCTGGCAAAAGAGAAGTCAGGAAGCAGAAGCCCCTAAGCATTAAGGGGAATTAGAAGAGACAAAGCAGTTGTTTAAATCAAAAGCAAAGAAAGAAAACCAAGCTGAAGATGTACCAGTGAAGGGTAACAGTGGGGGCTTCCCAGAGAGCTGGCAGGTCTGTTGTACCAGAAGCTTCCCAGGGTCAGTTTTTTGTTAGAGGGGTATTGCAGATAGCTGTGTAGGACCAGCTTTTCCCTGGCAGCACAGAAGGGACAGTGTTGAAAGATAAGATTTGTAGACTAACCTGACAGCTTTGAAATAAAATGTCAACCAATATGGATATTGAAGCCCTGGAATGGTAAATAGAGGTGTCAGCACAGAAGTCTGTTGAGCACTGTCGTTCTTCAGCAAGGATCATGGCAATGGAGATGTTGAAATAAGTTGGCCTTTCTTAGGCTTAACTGTTGCCTGTTACAATGGGTAGTTCTGCACTCTGCATGCAAATAGAATGGAGGGCCGATTGCATTTTCTACCAGACCTCTTGTCAGACTTTGTGATGAAATGGAAAGGTTCAAACACAGCTGCTGGGAGAGAAAATCAGCTTCAGCACTTCTGTTCCTGTCAACTTAGTGCCCTATGCAGCTTTGTCAAAATTTACCTATAATTACATACAATTTTCATTCTCATCAAGCTGCAAAAATACTTTAATGTTCATTACGTAGCTGGGAAATGGAAGGTTTAGGCCGTTTCCTCTGGTTACTGTCTGTAGAAATAAAGTAACCTCTGCGTGCTCAAGGTAACTAGAAAGCACTTTCCAGTTGAATTCAGCAAGAGTATAAACAGAACTGTTGTAGGCCAGGCAGTAACCAAAGACTTCTGTAAAAAAACCTTTTAAGATCTTGACAAAGAATTCCTGAGTGCTTGGTTTCACTTGCATACATCTTTCGATTCCTGTAGGGCTGCTTATGGATGGAGATATTTCCAGGATTTTAGGTCAAAAAATAGAAAGCCAAAAGAATAATGTGAAGTGAATCGTACAAAGTACTGAGTGCTTTTTTTCTTGGAAGTTTTGGATAAATGCTTTTCTGTGTTTGTCAGTGTGACACGTTAATCCAGTAAAGCAAATCAACGCCATAATGCTGTTTAAGATAAATTCTGATTTTGCTTTTATTGCAGTTATTTGTGAATGAACTTAGCTGAATATGGATCCAGGTGGTGGAAGTCTCGGATTGCAAACACAAGAGTCCAAAATGCCTCACACTATGATTATGCAGGATTTTGGTAAACATTTTAACTATTACTATTTTTACTATTTTTCAGGGTTTTGCCATATGTTTATAAATAATATTAAGATGTAGAGCCGAGTAACAATGTTATTTGCATGACTTGTTTGAGAAAACTCAAAATTTAAGGTGATGTATAATATGTCTTTGTAAACTTTGGTTGCTGAGCTTGAAATTGTCACTTATTTGAAAATACTGAAATCATTCTGAAAGGGGAGGAAACATCTGTGGCCTGAAGTGCTCTGGATGAGACAGAAAATGTCATCTGGAGTTCAGCAGTTCTGTGGCGCGTGTTCTTCTGCTTGAAATCCCATTGGCTAGTTGTTACATCTCCAACATACCGATCGATACGCAGGAGATGCAAATAACATCCGGCACGCAGGAAACAACACCCCAGCTTTTGTGTGCTTACCTGGAGTGCCCACGCTGGTTCTGCTTTAGGGCATTTCAGTAAATGTGGTGGGAAGTAATGATTTTGTCTGTGTGGCAGCGGATAACGTGATGTAGGCGACAATTTACAGACTGAGTTAAACCTGCACGTTCACATGTGCTTAGCAGTCTTCTGTCAAGAGCATCAGTCCTGGGACTGTACTGACATAAGAAAACTTGTTTCTAAATCGAGGATTTTTTTTTTTTTCCTAATGAGTACTGTTTCTTTTGGTGGAGGTGCTAAATAACCTCAGCAATTGTGAAGGTTTAGAGAAAGGACAGCAAAAAATCTCCACTCTTTCCTTTGTGAGTCTCCATTTCTGCATTACAACAGGAGATGACCGTCTCAAGTATTGGGAAGGACCATTTCTTTGTCCTAACGTGAATTAATATACTTCAGAGCATACCAAAATAACTGCATTTGCAATACAATTCTGAATATTTTTTTTTCTTTTTTCATTCTGATAAAAACATTTTATTGAGTGCTTCATTCCTTAAAGATTAAAACTGCTATTTATGTGCGTGCATTAAAACAAGTTGCTGTGCATTCTTTTTTTTTATGTATAGAAAAGTAGTCTGCAAATGTGACTGGTCAGTTAATCTGTTAATGAAGAACAGGTTTCTGCTTGTAGCTGTTCCTTGCAGCTTAGCAAGTTGTTGAAAATAGTACTAGAAATATTGCATACACCTCAGTATTTATTTTCATGCATTCTAAACAATGAGAGTCCTTTTATTTGAATGGCAGTTAATGTATCGTTACCACACTTCCAGTATCCTGCAATAATTCTGTGAAGGTACAAACTGCTACTGTAATCAAATGTTTCTAACTGCTGTTTATACAAAGATGAAATAGCAAACTGGCCTGTAGTTCTGAACATCCCAGCACTGTAAAATCTAAATCTGGGGCAAGTTCCACATTATGTCTTAAAGGAAGTGCCATGTTTTGTTTTTCTTAATTTAAAGAATACAGGCTGCTTAGGGTAGTCTTTATTGGGTGAAATGCAAAATGTGGCTTGTTGAAAAGTGACGGGTTTGTACATCTGCATTTAATTTACATATACAGTTATTCTGTTCCTTAGATTAACTGCTAATGCGATAATTTTAACATTTTTTTCCTCATTCATAATTGTTTCATAGTGGCTGGAATGGCTGGCACTGCTCATATTGATGGAGACCATATTGTTGTATCAGTCCCCGAAGCTGTCCTAGTTTCTGATGTTGTTACCGATGATGGAATAACTCTTGATCATGGCTTAGCAGCTGAAGTTGTCCAAGGACCTGACATCATCACTGAGACTGATGTTGTAACAGAAGGTGTAATAGTTCCCGATTCTGTTTTGGAAGCTGATGTTGCTATTGAAGAAGCTTTAGATACCAGTGATCATGTTCTGACTTCTGATCTCATAACAGAAACCGTTAGAGTTCCCGATCAGGTTTTTGTGGCTGACCTTGTTACGGGTCCCGATGGACATTTGGAGCATGTGGTGCAAGACTCCGTGTCAGGAGCCAACTCGCCTACGATGGTTTCAGAAGAAGTTCTTGTAACAAACTCAGATTCTGAGGCAGTCATTCAAGCAGCTGGTACCGTTCCTGGCTCCACGGTCACTATAAAAACAGAAGACGATGATGATGGCAAGAGTACATCTGAAGACTACTTAATGATATCTTGTAAGTTAAACAAAGGTAGATAGAAACAGGAGATTATCTGAAGTAGAAGTGGTCTGGTGGGGAGAAGTTCCTGTAACTGGACTCTTGCTGCATTCTATACTGGAACACTCAATAGTAGTCTGTTGCCCAGTTAATTCTTGGTGTCTGGATTTGGGTTTTTATCACAAAAAGTAATCCATTGTCACTGATACAGCAAGAAAAAGAGTGACATTGATGCCGTTGAGTGAATGAGGGCATCTGTGTTTTTGAAACAAGATATTCCTGAAAATTAAGAAAAACCCATTGGAAAGTTAAAACATTGCACATATTTTGCCTTTTTTTTTTAATACACAGGTATATTACCACATTATGTGGGTTTGTGCAGAAATAATGTGTTGGGTTTAACCAGTAGAATCCAACAAAGTAGTAGGTTTTTAAGACACACGACTGATAAAGTTTTCTCTTGCATGTCTACAAAACAGTTTTTTAGCTGTATTAAGAATTATAATGGACATTTTATTGTGCTGTTCTAGACTGAATTTGACATCAGGGGGTTGTGTCCATTAATTGGTTGTGTCTCTACCACTGGAAAGGGGCTGCTTATTTCAGTTTCCACACAGCATTCAACTGAGTAACCAAAACGGTCCTACACTGCTTGTTGACTGAGCTACTGAAAGGACCGTAGGACCTTACGTTTCTTCAGCAGTTAAATTATACTCAAGATACCAGTTTTTATTGTTACGTAAATTTGATAAAATGTACAATAGTTCATTTTAGATTTTTTGACTTCTCCAAATGAGTTATTGAAACGTGAGGAGGTCAAAACAGATTTTATTTAGTCAGAAGCAATATGTTAAAAAAATGGCAATGCCAAGTACGTCAAAGTATCAGTCTGTTCACAGCAGGCTGCTTTTATTGCGAATTTCAAGACTGAGGACGTGACTGATGGGTGATTATAACAGTTTCAACATTTCTTAGCATTTATGTCCCTTACACAAAATACGTTTTTGGTATTTACTTTTTGTTCCACATAGGATGGACGGTGATGGGTTTTTTATCGTTCTGTCATTACTGTTATTCCACATATCACTAACAGAAGTCAAAAAGAGGTTTTTGGAAAAAAACAAAACCAAATGAGTCTAAAAGCAAATTAGACCTACAACAAAAAAATTTCTTTGTGTTTGTAAGTAAAGGAACACCATTTTTACAGTCACTTGTTTCATTGAAAAAATTCCTCCTTTCTGACAGAGTACTTCCGATGAGTTGTATTCTGTAACTGCGGTGTTTCCAACTGCTCCTTTGTAATTGTAAGTAAAGTCATCTTTGGAATTCCTTCTGAGATAGCCAAGTGTGATTGATAATGATGATCACTGTGCTTTCACCAGAGCATCTTAAACTTTTAGTAACAGTTATGTGTATAATTGGGATATTCCTGAATAATCACAGTTGGAAACTAGATCTAGAATTTTGTTTTAAGGAATCATTTTAGATAAATTAAGGCACTCGTTGAATCACAGAATTGTTTAAGTTAGAAAAGACTTTCAAGGTCATCGAGTCCAACTGTTAACCCAGCACTGCCAAATCCACCACTAAACCATGTCCCTTAGCACCACATCTATGACAGCTACAGAGATTTAAATCCCTTTAGGGTTGGTGATTGCACCACTGCCCTGGGCAGCCTGGTCCAGGGCTCAACAACCCTTTCAGGGAAGAAATTGTTCCTCGTGTCCAACCTAAACCTCCCCTGGCACAACTTGAGGCTGTTTCCTCTTGTCCTGTCACTTGTTCCTTGGGAGAAGAGACTGATCTCTCCTGGCTCCAGCCTCCTGTCAGGGGGTTGTTGAGAGCCAGAAGGTCTCCCCTGAGCCTCCTTTTTTTCCAGGCTGAACAACCTCAGGTCCCTCAGCTGCTCCTCACAAGACTTGTGCTCTGGATGCTTCACCAGCTCCGTTGCCCTTCTCTGGACACACTCCAGGCCCTCAATGTCCCTCTTGGAATGAGTGGGCCAGAACTTAACCCAGATTTCAGGGGGCACCCTCCTCAGTGCTGCGTCCAGGGGGATGATCCCTGCCCTAGTCCTGCTGGCCACACATTACTGCTGATACCAGTCAGGATGCTGGTGGCCTTGGCCACCTGGGCACACGCTGGCTACTCTTGAGTCAGCTCGTGACCAACACGCCCAGGTGCTTTTCCATAAGGCAGTTTCCAGCCTCTCATCCTCAAGCCTGTAGCATTGCAGGGGATTGTTGTTTGTGACATAAGTACAGGACCCAGCATCTTATGCGGTTCTTTTTTTTTTTTTTTGCTTTGTTTTTAAATTAGCCTGAAATTTGTTATGTTCATGAAGTTAATCAGTTGTGTAGAATAGGTAAATGCCTCAGTTTATCAAGCAGTTTAAAACCCCATTTATTCACTTACATTTTTAAGTTGTCAAATCTTTAGTAAATATTGTAGAAAGTTAATTTTATGTTATTTCTTTTGGGGGGGCATATATAAAATTGTTGAACTTCTTTATCACGTGAATTACATTAAAATGATAGTTTTGAAGAATCTCAAAATCCTTAGCTGTCTTGTAATGAAATTTTAGCATTTAAGAAGGGGGGGACTTTACAGAAAATGGCAGCTAATGTCCTTGGGGAATTCCACCAGCTGTTCTGTGGAGCACATTTTGAGAACTTCTAAAATACTAAGCTTTAGGTTGTAAAGCTGAGCGTGGAGTTTTAGCTTATCTTACTCTTTTGTTGGGAGTTACAGTTTGAATACACCAAAAGGTGATTTTTCTTCACTTTAAGACACCATTCCCATGTATTTATACACTATTGGTAATTATATTTTTGTCCAAATACTCTTTGGAAAATCCTAAGCTTGTCTCAATAGTTCAGCAGACTGGCTGTGTATGACTTTGTAATGGGAAATGTTCACTAGAAGGTTATCGCCACTCTGCTGATGAATCCAGCTTTTCAAAATCAGCCTCACGAGCATAAGATTGAGCAGCCTTTCCTGGATAGGTTCACAGCGCATGCCAGGGGCTGTGCACGATCCCTTGTTTGAAACCTCCAGAACACCTGCTTAAAAGGGAAGTTAATGCAGAACGAGTGCCCGTGGTGTGATCGTGAACCCTGTCGTTCCCTACCGAGATGGGAGAACGACGACCAGCACATCCCGTTTTGCCAGGGAGGAGTCAGCACCCATGGAGCTTAAAGCGTACCCTTTTTTGTTTTTCAGGTTTGCGATATTCAGACCCACAGCGGATTGCCAGCTCCCGATCCGTGTGTTGGCCCTGCATGCACTATGTTGGTGACCTCATACCCACCAAAGAACAACACTGGAGCTGGCCTTTAGGGGTAAGGTACTGTTCCACCACCACCTCCTTTTTAGTGTATTACGATACAGTGTTACATAATTTGCTAAACATTTTAACAGTAATACTCCTCTATTGTAACCTACGGGATATAAAATAAGTATATTAGAAAAATATGACAAATTGTAAAACCACGGGACTTATCTTGCCCTCATGTTATCCCTACGGGCTCCTATGGTGGGTGTGATATCACCAGCATAGTGCATGCTGAGGCATCACATGAATTGGGAGCTGGCAATCCACGGTGAATCTGGACATCACACACCTGAAAACAGCAAAGGAAGGTAAGTTTAAAAGTGGAAGTGTGCTGAGTTTTCCTTTAGACTTTGTTTATTCGGGAGGATTCAGCATATATTTATAAAGGTTCTCTGTTGTGTTTTTTCAGTTAATTTTAAGTGATGAGATAATAATATGTAGTGCTTCTGGTGGATGAGTCAGATCTGGAAGACACTTTGATATTCCTTTGACATAAAGTAAGCATTCCCGTTCCTGAGAACTAGCACTGAGAAAAGTCATCAGCTAGTTGAGCACTGACGGGTTGGCAGTCTGTCGTTGAAGTCATATTACTTAGACAAGAGAATATTTTCATGATCTGCTTTAGAAAAAGTCCTACTGTTTTGGAACTTCAAAGATTATGAGTCCTGCTGTGTTGCTTGTTTCCCCCCTTATCTAAATGTGTTTAAAAACAGATTGAAACCATGAAATTTGCGTTCTATAAGACAGCAATTTAAGTGCTGAATCAGTGTCTTTTGTTGTTGAGGTATTTGAAACGAAAGGCAACATCTTACAGTCTGTACTGGTATCATGTTCTCCATCCAGTTTATTTTTTTCACATTTTGTTGGAGTACACTTGGGGTTTTTTAGAGAAGTGATTTCAGAGGCCCTGGATACGCTGGATTCCTGATAGGTTTTCATTACTTCAGCTTAAATTGTAGGGACTGAAGATCTTTGAAAGCACCCGGGATGGTTGATGGTGTGGGAGTAACCACTGATTTAAAAAATGTAAATTTGCTCCTCTTAAGACAGAGCTTCCTGTTTTTTGAAGGATATTGAAGATTTGGGGGCTTTATCTGAAATGGTAAAACACAGGGTGTGAGCATACATACTAGATTCATGTATTTTACTTTATTTTTTTGTCTGAAAAGATTTATTCCTACAAAAATCGAAAATCCTCCTGTTTTTCTTTATGTAATCTTCCTTGTATTGCAATCGATGTCCTGGTACAAGGCAACCATCTAAAATTGTGTGTTATTTTCTTAGGTTATTTCACCAGCTACATAGTGGTGCACAGTGATTGTCACTATTAGTTTTTAGATTGTCAATATTAGTTAAATAGTTGGAAGTTTTTTCCATAAAGAAAACCTGTCACAAATACATCATTACTCCACTGTTCAGTAAGAACATCCAGCATGGAAATACTTTTACTTACTAAATTTTCAGCAGTGGAAATGTTCACTGTACTAGAATTAAACATCTTTGTGTCATTTTGGAAGAATATGGATAAGAAACTTGGATAAGGGTTAAAAGCCTTGCAGAAAAGGAAACAGTCTTTAATAAATTCAAACAAAGTAAATGTATGGAAATACTCTTTCCAAGATAAATATATTATAGCATCTTCCCTTTTCCTGTTAGTAGAGGATGTGTAATCCTCTCTTTAATAACGCCATTCTTGCTGCATAAAAAAATCTCAAGTAACAGATGCAGTAGCACTCTCGTACTGGATACAAAGATAAACTGATAACCTGACCCTGCTAAACTTGTGTGTCAAAGGAATATGCCCAGTTCTCTGTCATGGCTTTCTCCTCTCCTCTTCCCTCTCCTCTTGCTGCCCTGCATGATTAACATGAACACCACACAGTACAGGCTGGTTTCTACCTCTTTGAGGTGTTGATGGCAACAATTTTAATAGGGACTCAGAGTATTTTCTTATTAAAAAGCAAAAACTTTTCCCGAGGGAATTTTTATTCTTTTCTACTGATGCAAGTTTGTTATTTTTTTAGCCATGCAATCAATCTCCCCTTTATAAAAAAACCAGCTAAACTGCATTTTTTTTTTTGTTTCCCTTTAATTTTCAACAAAATACATAATTATCAGAGGTTCTAAAATGAAAACAAATGCTTACTTCTGCTTACCTCTATTATATCTACTGTCCTCAATAACTTCTATACTCTTTCTGATGCAGTCTGAGGTTTGTGCATAAGGTTCCTCAACGTGGGGATGAAAAATGGTGTTAGCTGGATAGGAGTGTCTGTGAGATCCTGTCTGTTAGTGGGAAGATCTCAGTTTGGGATTCCTGCCCTGCTGCAGGAAAGGCAGGAACCACCTCACACGAGTGAGCGCCTGGAGTACTTAAGAAAAGCTTTAACTCAGGTTACCCTCAGTACAGCTGGCTGCAGCCTGCGGTGGTTAAAAGCAGCTCTGAGAGCAATCATCAGTGCACTGAGCGCAGGAAACGCAGTGGGGGATGGGGAACCTCCGCAGCCATCCCAAGGTAAATTGCTATTTCTCTGCAATGGATTTAATTCAGATTCTGTGTCCATTTGTGGAGGAGCTCTCTAATCAGAGGGCCTCGGTTAAGCATTGCACAGGTTTGGGTTGGCCATCTGCCCAGGAGCTGATGTTACCCACTGAGAGAAGTGTGGTGTTAATACACTTCAGAAAGTTAATACTGTCAGAAGGATGCTCAGTTCAGTGGCCTCTGAACTGGCAGTTTGGGGTGTATGCATGGATATCTAGGTGGATACCCTTTTTACCAAAATAGTGTTAATTCTGCACTTTCCATAGTCTGAATGTAATTTTTGTGATATAAATACAACGAGCATTTTGAATATATAGACCAGATAATCAAGAGTGACTCAGCTGCACACATAAAGAATGAGAAGTCAATTGGTAGAATTTGGATTCATTTCCACTGCGTCTTTTAATCAGCTGTATATATATTCTACAATAATCTTCATTAATTCCTATGTTTTCAAGTTATAAAGTTGATAAAATAGTAATTTTAGGGTGAAGATGTAGTCAATTTTTTGATGCACATTTCTTTCACTGGGACTGTACTGCAAGTCGTCATTCTTCAGAAGAGTTTCAGCTACTAAATCTTACCAGCATCTTAAGGATGGTGAAACTTTTTGGGACTTTTTAGACTGTGACAGGCAATTGTGGGTAGATTTTTAGCATTTTTGGATAGATGTTTAGTTTTAAGATATTGATAAACTAGTGCACTTAAGGAGCAAGAATGTGAGACATAACCTATTACCATATTCTCTTTGCTGACAAGCTCCCTCTTGTGTTCTTCATTCTGTAATTCTTGCTGTGTCTCCTGAGCTGCAATAAAATGAGTTCTGAACTTCTGGAACCTCTTTTAAGTATCTTTAGATGAACTGTTTGGTAAGGGCCATTTATAAAAGGAAAACTCTACTGTGCATGGGGATAATAGTGGATAAATCAATCATGCTGCTGATTACTTGGATTTTTAAAAAATGTGTTTGAACCTCATGGTTATTCTCTTATCTTTACAGTGGATGATGTTGGAGAAAAATTGGACCATATAGGAAGCACTCCTTTGAAAATTAGTACCGAGGTGACAAACGATGATGTCGCTAAAGATGACGGGTTTGGTTCAGAAGTTATCAAAGTGTACATATTTAAAGCTGAAGCTGAAGATGATGTCGAAATAGGTACCTGTTAAATTCTGTGTGTTCTTCCACTAGTATGAAGTGTTTTGGGGTCTTTTTGTTAATCATTGTTACATTTCATGTAATCCACTGACTGGAATGTTTTGTAGAATGGAATGTTTGTGGAAGCTGCCCATGTGCAGTAAATACTGGGGGTGTGTTAGTCTCAAGTTCTTTTTGATGAGCAGTATTTATTTTCAGACAACCAGAGCCCAAATGTAGAAGCAGTTGGGTGTCTGCAGCTGTTTTTCCCTGACATCGCAAGACTGCGCATCAGCAGAGAAAAGCCTCTGGAGTGGACTCCTGTCATTGAGCATTCTTTGGTGGCCTTGATGCAGAGAAAGGGGAAGATTGCTGGGCCTTCAGGCATTATGGTCAGATAGTCATTTCTAAACCTACCCAAGAAACTCTGAAATGCTCTGCAGTTCTCTTTTGCAGAGACCCAGCGCTTGAGGTGGTTTACGAATGGGCATACAGCTAACCCATGGTCTGTTCTTCATAACTTGTAAAAGCAGAGTTCCCCCTTGAATTCCTTTGGACTACAAGCTAATAGGGCAGTTGTCTGGTTCTCTCTCTCTCTCAGGGTAGGTTCAGAATTAGTTCAGACTGTCTTAGGTGTTGCTTGGTTTCTTTTGCAGGATGATACAGCGTAGAGCTATTAATCACATCCTTCACAAAGTTGCCAGAGTAACTTTATCCATTTTGCTATCCTGTTTGGAATAGGCAATATCTGCTTTGGCTGAAGAATAGTGAGTATTTCTGTAAGGCCCTGGGATTTTTGGTATTTCCTCCTTAACTTCCTTTCAAGTATGAGAAGGAGACTGCGAAGAGCATGTACTTCCTAAGACCATGTGGAAAGTATCTAGAGAAGCAGCATCTTAATATCCTTTATCTGTTGTGACATCTGTTTCGTCTGCCAATTCCTACATGAATTGCCAGCCCTGTTCTTGAAATACGGTTTCTTCCTCTGAGTGTTGGTTGTCAGTCTTGAGGGACAGCCTGCTAATGCAGCAGCGGGAAGAATCAAGATCTCTGATGGCTGAAAACTAACGTACAGCAGGGATGTTCTCATGAGCAGACGGCAAAGCCTCTCTGGACAAAAGTAGTGAAAATTGGGCTTGAGTGGCAAAATCACTTTTGTCTTGTCATAAATGTGGAAAAGTAGAACTTAAAGTATAGAAATAAGTACTAAAAATTACCAGTAGTTTTGGCTTACAGACCTAAACATACCAAATAGAAACTGAGGATGAGTGATGGAAAGTTTGGTTTTGACTGGCACGATGGAGGAGGTTTCCCATGCAGGCATTCCTGCAGCTTCTTCTGCATTTTACATGCTTTAGATAATCTCCACTGCAAGGAGCATAATCTGTGATTATTTCCTCTTTTAGTTCTTTAGACTTACCCTTTCTGTTCCAAACTGTCATAATGACCCAATTTCTAAATTTCAGAAGTGTTTCTCTTAGCCTCCTTGTGTTGTCTGGCTGATCAGGGTACCTGCTATCTTAGTTGGCCATTCTGGCCACCATTGACCTCAAAAACAGGTCTCCCTGCTCTGCATTTCATAGAGATATTGCCCATCCCAGTGATTTTTAGCATCATCTCAGTTTTCATCTAGCTTGGGAGAACCGAAATTGCACGTTTTGATTAGGGAAGCAGAGATGCTTCTGTTCAGCTGGAAGAAGAATGTTTGGCAAAGTCTCCTATTCACAAAACTCTTACAGGGAGGGGTGGATCAATGGGTCTGACTTGGATTCAACCACCTAAGTATTTTCCATCGGGACCATTGCTAGTAATAAACAAGGACTCTTGTATACCAGGTGTTAGCTTGTTCTGCATAATCTGCAGCTTCTTTACTCACTCTTCAGCTCCTGAGATGCAGAGAAAACTAAGCATCAATATTTATCTGTCTCCTTTCTCCAACTCAAGCATTGGTGTCAGGCTCCAGGTTGCAACTTGTTCTTTGCCTCTATTCTCATAAGACAGTTGGCCTGAGCTTGTTAGTCCCTCAGAGTGGGACTGTGTGGGCAGTTCTTCTCATATCCTCCTCTTCAGCTCTTACTCTTCAGATTGTGTTGTCTCCAGGGATTTGGAGCAGCACCTTACATCTCTGCTAGTCCTCCTCTCTAGGTAATGTTCTTGTTGTTGAAGTAGTTGGTGGTAACATTTGCTCTCTCATGGTCTGAGAAGTGAGACCTCAGTATAAGTTACTACTCAGTCCAGTGTAATGGGTCTAGGACATAATGCATTAGCATCTCTATGGGAGAAATTCCCTAGGAATCCATTTTTGCAAGGTGAATAAACAGGCATTTGGAAGCACAATTAGCTGTCCACATCTCGGGAGAGAATCTAAAGGCTGTGTTTGGGCAAATTAGAATTCCAGTCATTCTGTGGTGGGCATGGGCAGCTGTACGTTCCCAGTCACACCCACTGCAACCATGTGTAAAAAGCTCTTGATCCTTCTTGGGTAGTGGTTGTTCAACCTGGTATTTATCAGGATGCACTGAGAGACCTTTTTCTTATCTATCCAGAAGTATCAAGCTTGCATGATTCTTATGACAGAGATGGGTGTAAAAACAAGTAATTGGAGATTTATGAAGTAGCTTTGTTGTAAATAAGAAAAAACTATTTACATCTGAAATGAATCTTAACAGTGGCTTTTTACATTTACTTAATGTGTTCAATTTCTTTTTCTTCAAGGTGGGACAGAAATCGTCACAGAGAGTGACTTTCACAATGGACATTCTGTAGCTGGAGTAATTGAACAAGGAGGTGTTGGTAGAATGCAGCGAGAAAAAATGGTTTACATGGCTGTTAAGGACTCTTCTCAGGAAGATGAAGATATTAGTAAGCATAATAAGAAACATTTTTGTTTCTCACGCTGTTTCGTACAACAATATAAACATCATTCTCAAGGACTTTTTAATTTTTCTGAAGGATTCTTCAGCCTGAAGTAGTAGAAAACTTAAGCTCATCTTCCCTAAAAATAAAAAGCAGGCTATAATAATTTTAAAGTGATGTGGATAAATGCACTTTGTGCATACTGTATGAAATCATTTCATTACTTATATTAAATTTAACATGTCCATGGATGAAGTTAATGAGGTTAGTCAAATTTCTCATTTTTCTGTTTTCCTACTGTGAATTGCCTTGTTGAATCAGCTTTCTGGCAAAGTGGCAAATAAATGTCATCACTTACACGTTCATAAATTTGTATATTTGAATTTTATGTTGGTATTTGTTTTGGATTTATATTTATTGATAATGTGTTTTCTCTCTTTAAGGAATGTCTGAATAAACAATGATCCCCTGAGGGAAGGGGTGGTTCTAAATGCCAAAGGAAGAAAAGTAATTTATAATGGGTATCAAAACACAGTGAGAGCAAATTAAATGAAGGAAACTTTAGGATGAGCAGAGTAAGATTGAAGGTTTATTCTTCTCCTTTAATCCAGGCTGTGCTGAAATAGCAGATGAAGTTTATATGGAAGTTATTGTAGGTGAAGAAGAAGCTACAACACTTCCAGACACCCAGCTTGAAGACTCTGGCGTGAATAAAACTTTTGTCCCTGTTGCTTGGGCTGCTGCTTACGGTAGGGATCTGTATGCTTATTTTCTGAAAATCCCTTCCATTATGTTCTCCCTAACCTAGATTCCAGAATCTCTGTGCAAGTGTAATCTCTCACCTTTCCCAGGGGTTTGGAAACAGCTCCTTCTGATCTTTTAGTTACAGGAGCTGATGAAATGATGTGGGGAAAAAAAAAAAAAGGTTTTGCATAATTTCCAGCCTTTTGCATAAAGGTCCTTTAGGTTTTTTTGTAGTTCAATATAAAGAAAACAATTCCATTCTTACACTGGTGGCTTTTTCCAGTGCTAGCCTGTCAAACCCAGGTTTACTTGAGTAGTTGAGTGTATTGCATGTAATGAATGGATTGCTGTGTGTTGAGTTTTCTGAAGTAGAAAGGAAAGTGGATAGGAGAATTTTTATACTGTTGTTGCTTCCAGCTCAGATGCACAGAGTGTGTGGGTTTTAATGGTTGTTTAATTTGGCTGTTGAAGATCTTACAAAAATGAAAATACCTTTGGAGTATTTTACATGAGCTAAGAGGAAGGGAGAAGAATCACAGAGTCAAAGAATGGCTGGGGTTGGAAGGGACCTCTGGAGATCACTGAGTCCAACCCCTCTGCCAGAGCAGGATCACCCAGGGCAGGCCACACAGGAACAGAGCCAGGTGGGGCTTGAAAGTCTCCAGAGGAGACTCCACAGCCTCTCTGGGCAGCCTCTTCCAGTGCTCAGTCACCCTCATAGGAAAGCAGTTTCTCCTCGTGTTGAGGTGAAAATTCCTATGTTCTAGTTTATACCCATTATTCCTTGTCCTGTTACTGGGCACTGTGGAATAGAGACTGGCCCCTTCCACTTGACACCCACCTCTCACATATTCATAGGCATTAGTAAGATTCCTTCTCAGCCTTCTCAAGACTAAACAGCCCCACTTCTCTCTGCCTTTCTTCATAGGAGAGATGTTCAAGTCCCTTAACCATCATCATAGCCTCCATTGACTCTCTCCAGTAGATCCCTGTCTGTCTTGAACTGAGGGGTCCCAAACTGGATACATACAGTGTTCCAGGTGCGGTCTCACCAGGGCAGAGTAGAGGGGGAGGAGAACCTCCCTAGGCCTGCTGGACACAGTTTTCTTAATGCACCCCAGGAGACCATTGGCCATCTTAGCCACAAGGGCCCATTGCTGTCCCATGGAGAACTTAGTGTCCACCAGCACTTCAAGGTCTTTCTCCATGGAGCTGCTTTCTGGCAGGATGATCCCATATCTGGTGTTACTGGTGCCTGGTGTTATTCCTCCCCAGGTGCAGGACTCTACACTTGTCCTTATTGAGCTTCATGAGGTTCACCTTTGCTCAGCTTTCCAGTCTGTCTAGGTCTCAGTGGACAGCAGCACAGCATTCTGGTGTGTCAGCCACCACTCCCAGTTTTGTATCATCAGCAAACTTGCAGAGGGGACACTCTATCCCCTGATATTCACTGATGAAAAATATTGAACAACACTGGACCCAGTACTGATCCCTGGAGAACACTACTGGCCACAGGCCTCCAACTTGACTCTGCACTGCTGATCACAACCCTCTGAACTGTGGTGTTGAGCCAGTTTTCAATCCACCTCACACTCCAGTCAGCTATCCCACGTTTCTTCAGTTTTCTGACGAGGATGTTAAGGGAGATGGTATCAAAAGCCTTACTGAGGTCAAGATGAGATCAACTGTTCTCTCTTCCTGTACCCATTTGGTCCTGCCTTCATAGAAGGATATCAGATTAGTCAACCAAGATTTCCCCTTAGTAGATCCATGTTGGCTACTCCTGATAACCTTCTTTTCTTCCATGTGGTTAGAGATGGCCTCCAGAATATGCTGCTCCATCACCTTTCCAGGGATGGAGGTGAGGCTGACAGGTCTGTAGTTGCCTGGGTCTTCCCTCTTGCCCTTTTTGAAGACTGGACTGACAGTGGCTTTCTTCCAGTCCTTGGGCACCTCTCCTCTTCTCTGTGATTTTTCAAAAACGATGGAGAGTGGCTCAGCAACAGCATCAGCAGATCCCTCAGCACATGTGGATGCACCCAACAGGGCCCATGGATTTGTGTGTTTTCAGTTTATCCAAGTGATCTCTAACCCAGTCCTCACTGACCCAGTGGAGTGTCTTCCTCCCTCCAGTTTTGCTCCCATACTTCTAGTGACTGGGATTCCGGAGGGCTGGTCTTAGGAGTAAAGACTGAGGCAAAGAAGGCCTTCAGCAATTCTGCCATCCTCTGGTACCATATCTCCCACCTTATTTAGCAGTGGACCCACTTTCTCCCTACTCTTCCTTTTCTTATTGATGCATTTGAAAAAGCTCTTGTTTTCTTTCACCTCCCTAACCAGACATAAGTCCCAGTAAAGCCTTGGCCTTTCTTGTTGAGTCTTTACATACCCTGGCAGCATTTCTATAATCCTCCCAATTAACCAGACTCTTTTTCCACATATTGTACATTTCTCTCTTCCATTCGAGCTTTTCCAGGAGCTTCTTGCTTATCTATGCAAGTCTCCTCCCTTCTCTTACTTGATTTTTTTGTAAGGGAATGCATTTATCTTGAGCTTGGAGGAGGTAATGTTTGAATATTAACCAGCTCTATTGGGCCCCTCTACCTTCTAGAGCCCGAGCCCACAGGATACTTCTAAGTAGATCTTTGAAGAGGACAAAGTTAACTCTCTTAAAGTCCAGGGCAGAAATTTTCCTTATTAGCCTGCTTCTTTCCCTACCAGTAGTAACCTCTAACATGTCCTGGTCACTACAGCCAAGACTGTCCCCAGCCTTAACATCCACAAGACCTACTTTGTTAAAACAAGGTCCAGCATAGCACCTCTCCTGGTGCAAATGTTACAAAGAGAATACTGAGAATAAATGTTCCTAATCATTTCAGTTTGTATACATGCTTTAAGCTTGTTAGTCCTTTGGGTTAGAAAGAAATAAAGGTGATTTGTTCCCTGCAGCTGTCCTTCAAATGGTAGAAGTGGCTTACCAGGAGATACTGTGAATTCTGAATATTCTATTTCCTACTCTTTTCTCAGATTTTGATACGTTGCATGTATATTAAGAGGGTATCAGGACATCCATGGTTTACGTTATAATTAAACAAGTTAGTCTGTTAAAATTCATTGGCGTGGTATTTCTGAGCGCAGTAGTTGGGCTGATGCAAGTGTTTTAGAGCTACAGAGCCTGGGGACACAGCAGTAAACACTTCCAATCCAAAATGAGGAATATACTCAAAGGTATTACTTATCCCCCCCCAGAACTTTGTAGTGCCTCACATAGAGGAGAGCTGAGCGGCCGCTAAGGTGCAAGTCGTCTTATCTGCCTGGTTCTATGCCAGAAGCATAAAGTACTTGGATCTCAAGAACGAATAGTGGATTGCAGATAACCTCATTTCTGGATTGGTATCTGAGGTTATCTGTGAGGCTAAAAGTTTGCAGAAGCAAGCATGTTAATTGTGAGAAACAGGACAGACAGTCAGCATGGCAATCATGCAGACACAGCTTTAGCGGATATTAACAATTCACAAAGATGTGATTTCATTTCCCGGGGCTCACAGTGACAAAACCCTGAACTGATCGTGAACTGCACATCTCAGTTTGGATAGAGTTACGCTGTTACTAGCTAAGTTAGTTTTCCTCATTATCAGGCTTTCAAAGCCATCATCTTTTAAATAAAGAATTTTAATTTATAATGACTAAAATGCCATTTTCTGCAGGAGATGAAAGAAGGCTACCGAGAAGATACGAAGATGGTCAAGCGGCAGGTAAGAACATGAAGCTGTTCTTGGTACAGCATTAAAACTAACTTGTTGTCTTTGAAAACAGATACATTTCTGTGTCAGTTCTCCTGATCGTGAATGCAAAAAAACTACCCCTATTGAAGGACTTCAGAGCCCTCCTTTACTGCTCTGAAGTGAAAGCAATTCTAGACATGTTGTAGCCCTTCAGGGCAGGTGGGGAAGTTGGGAGGGTCTGCCGGGGTTTGAAAGAGAGTTTGGAGTCAGAATAGAGATAATGCAGTTGTTAAGAAGCAAAACCAGGTTAAATAAAAGGAAACAACCAGCATAACTCATAAGAAATCAATGTCTCGAGAAGCAGAGAAACCAAGGACTATAACTGAAAATTAATCAAAGTTTAAACAATAATAATCTTGACTTTTGCCAGCAAAGTTAGATAGTGCTTGCTTTATGTTGTCGCTCTGCTTTTTTATCTGTGCTCAGTGTAGAGGAATGGGCAATATTTTTTTAATAAAGTAGATAAGCTACTGTGCAATTCCAGTCGTCAGTCCCAAAGAAAAAAGTTGTTTTAAGGTTTTTTATGGTGTCTAATTTTTGTTTCTAGGAAATAACTTGGATACACGATTAGAAAACAAAAACGGTAATGCAACACAATACCTGCAGATTTGTGATAGCATTAGCACTAATAGAGTGCTAAAACAAAAAACCAAGAAAAGGAGGAGAGGAGAGGCCAGGCAATGGCAAACAGGTAAACACTGTATGGTTATGCGTATTGTCAGGGAGTGGCACTTACTCCTGTACTATTCCTGTTTTGTTGGGGTTTTTTGCTAAGCTGATGCAGAATTAAAAAAATATAACTGATGATTTGCATATTTCCTGTGTCCTTCCCCCCTCCAATTCTGTGCTTAGGAAATGTAATGATTTTTGCTATTCCAAGTCAATACACCTAGGGCCGATGCAGTTCATTTGAATTTTGCAAGCTATTAAAAAGTAATCGTGGATATATTCACTGCACATACGATATTGCTGATCTGTTTGAGCAGTTCCTAGAACAGAACCATATAAACTGTAGGTGCTGTGGATTGGTTGTTTTTAAACTTCTGAACCATTCTCTGTCTGCTGCAAGTGTAAGTGCATGAAACTGAACAGCAGTTGGCTGATTTAAAACTTCTTAATCGGTGAATTTGTTTCCTTCATAACTTATTTTTGTTTGTTTAAAAACAGCTGTTATAATAGGTCCTGATGGACAGCCCTTAACAGTTTACCCTTGTCATATTTGTGGGAAAAAATTTAAATCCAGAGGATTCTTGAAAAGGCACATGAAGAATCATCCAGATCATATGATTAAGAAGAAATACCAGTGTACGGACTGTGACTTTACAACTAACAAAAAAGTAAGTTTCCACAATCATCTGGAAAGCCATAAACTTATCAATAAAGTTGATAAAACCCATGAGTTTACAGAATATACGAGAAGATACAGAGAAGCAAGCCCGTTGAGCTCAAATAAGCTAATACTGAGGGACAAGGAGCCTAAGCTACACAAGTGCAAATACTGTGACTACGAAACTGCAGAGCAGGGACTACTCAATAGGCATCTGCTGGCAGTTCACAGTAAGAACTTCCCTCATGTGTGCGTGGAGTGCGGGAAAGGATTCCGTCACCCGTCCGAGCTGAAAAAGCACATGAGGACCCACACTGGGGAGAAGCCATACCAGTGTCAGCACTGTGTCTTCAGGTGCGCTGATCAGTCCAACCTGAAAACTCACATCAAAACCAAACATGGGACTGAGCTGCCCTTCAAATGTGAGCACTGTCCCCAGGCGTTTACAGATGAGAAAGAACTGCAGCAGCACACAGAACTATTTCAAGGGCATAAGACTCACCAGTGTCCGCATTGTGACCATAAGAGCACCAATTCGAGTGACCTGAAGCGACACATTATTTCAGTTCACACAAAGGATTTTCCCCACAAATGCGAGGTATGTGAAAAAGGCTTCCATCGTCCGTCTGAGCTCAAAAAGCATAGTGAAACCCATAAAGGTAAAAAGATACATCAGTGTAGGCACTGTGACTTTAAAACGTCAGATCCTTTTGTACTTAGCGGGCACATCCTCTCAGTTCACACCAAGGACCTGCCTTTTAAATGCAAAAGATGTAAAAGAGGATTTAGGCAGCAAAATGAACTTAAGAAGCACATGAAGACCCACAGTGGAAGAAAAGTTTATCAATGCCAGTATTGTGAATATAGCACTACGGATGCGTCGGGCTTTAAACGACACGTAATATCCATACACACAAAAGACTATCCACATAGGTGTGAGTATTGCAAAAAGGGATTCCGTAGACCATCTGAAAAAAATCAGCATATAATGAGGCACCACAAAGAGGCCATAATGTAATATATGATCTCAAGAAGGAAGCAATTTAGAAACTGTGATATGCTAATTGGGGAAAAAAAAAAAAAAATCTCATGAACTGTTTCTCC
Source organism: Megaceryle maxima (assembly GCA_024605025.1). Lineage (NCBI taxonomy): Eukaryota > Metazoa > Chordata > Aves > Coraciiformes > Cerylidae > Megaceryle > Megaceryle maxima. The sequence continues at coordinate 5,400 of JANHGN010007300.1, read as the reverse complement.
TGGTTTCAAAGCTTGATATTAAATCATAACTTTACATTCTTTGTATTAAAAGTCTTAAAAGTATTAGGGTTGACAGGGGATCTCATAGCCCTATGATTGTTGCTTATCAGAACCTAAAGAGCACTATAGAATGCAGAAGGATGGATGAATGTCTTAAATTTGCAGAAAGATGGATGAATGTCTTCAAATTAATAGTATTACACGTTGTTAAGCGGTAGAAGACAAAAGGAGGACGATTGTGTTATCCGTTTTGTCAGTAACAGCACTTGTCTCCGATGTGAAAACAGTTCAGGTAGCGGTGGGGGTTCTTTACAACTTGTTTGCAAAGGCAACCGAGTAACTTCTTGTGCAGTTTTGAAAGGAGAGTATTAGTCAGTCACTTAATCATAACGTTTTTTAATCGTGCCTGGAAATTAAATTCCAGAACTGGTCAAATTTGGGAGGGGTTGTCTTTTTTTTTTTTTTTTTTTCCAAACATTTCATCGGGAAACTTCTTTTTTTGTTTCCTTTATTAGTTTAGGTCCAACAAGTAATTTTTTTGATGGTTTTCAAAGCTGCTAACCTATTCCATTGCAGGATAAGATGTTTAAAATACAGCATTATGTTATGATCTCAAAGGTGGTGTTCTGGTGCTAGGGTTAAAGATGTGTATGTATATAATTTCCCTTTTTTATCTGAAACTACAGTTGAATGTTGTTCATTATGGCACATATAACAAAATTAACTTGGAAATTGACTTTTTTTTAAGGATAAAATGGATGCAGCTCATAGTGTTGTGACTCAACACTAATGTGTTTGGTTTTTGTTTTTTTTTTTTCTCGCTACTTTAAAATCTCTCAAAAGAGTATTAAAAACAAAGTTGAAAAATGTAGGGTTTTTTGAATTAAAATTCAAAGTACTTAGTTCTTTAGGGCAGTGTTCTTAACAGGTATGACTCTTAATGTCCTACCTCCTCATATGAGATTTTCAGTATAGATGTAAAATGGCACCTTTTAATCAATTCTTTTTTTAAAAAAATAAATAAATAAAATCTATACCGTACTATAAACATGCATTTTCAATCTGTAAGAAAGTATATATGCAGTATTTAACCAGAAAACTACGCTGCCACTAGAGTTTGGAGGTGGATCTTCAGTTTACAGTGTATACATTTAAAATATGCATCCCTTTAAACAATGCTTTGTGTTAGCATGCTGCAGATCAAATGGCGCTTAATATAACAAGCTGGTCTAGGGCTATTTAATGAAAAACCTGTTCATAAATGTTATGCATATAATGTGTATTTTTTACTTTTTTAGTTGCTTCATGTTTGCACACAGCTGTTCACATGATAAATTGTAACTCCATGCTATATTGTGGCTTTGTGTTTCAGATAATGTTCATATTTTGTTTTTGCACCAGATGAGAATCAGTTCCTTGAGAATAAATTTTTTTTATATTTCTAAACTTCAGAAAGTTAAATTTGGGAAATCTCTTAGAAAAATACGTGTTTTATGTGGCTGTAAAAAATGATGTACACGCTGTAAAATAAGATTGTCACTGTTATGTGGGATTATTATTTCTAAATGTGTTACTCATCGTAACGGGCATACAATAAAACGCATCTCTTGCACTCCAAATTTTTTGGAGTTTGCTTTTCATTTATGGTGTTTAGGACAGTCTCATTCTGTGTAAATTCACTTCAAGTTTTTAATTGCATTGTTCACCAATTAATATGTAATTACATTTCAAGTAAAGAGGATACTTGAGGTATGTTTATCAGACTGTTGAGGGAGTATTGTATTGGAGTTTTACTTGACTAACCCTTTTAAGTTACAGGTAAAGTATTTGTGCTTATTTCTAAAATAATTCTCAGATGTGATACTGACATTCCTTTGACTTTTTTTCCTTTAAGTAAAGAGAACATAAAACTTCTTGCATATTTTGGGAAGAGCCAGGTAGGTCTCGTCTTCTTATCTGTGTAATAAGAACAGCTTGCAAAATGAAATACTAAAAACGTTGCTATCATTTCCCTCTCTTTTTAGAGTACTTGGAATTATGACATCAGTAATAGATTAAAAGCTTCAAGAAGAGAGTGCGATATTAGATGAACTCTTCATCAAGGATTTCCAACGGGCTTTTAGCCGCTGAACTCGTAGGTTTTGTACTAAAACCCAGAAATTATGCAGACGTGTACCTATTAACCTGTTTTTTTTTTTGCTTATACTACTTTTTTTTTTGTATGCCCAGCAATGAAAGGAGGAGGCCGTAGCATTGAAAAAGTCTCAGAGATTAAAATTGTGGGGGTTTGACAATTTTAATGCTTTACGCTTTTAATTGTAATGCTGAACGTTACATTGGATACATAGACTGAAGGAGTTTCTTCATAGCAGCCTGAAGCTGATCGTTCTGACTCTGTGGCAAAGCCCACTTCTGTGCTGGCTCATTTTTCCACCTTACAGATGGATGGAATAATCAGGTAATTGAGTCTTTTAAACATCTTCTATAGCCAGCTTTCTAGAGAGACTGAATCCCACAGTGCCTAAGGGTCATGGGGTACAGAACGGGACGTGGGGCCAGCAGTGCTCCACTAGGTATATGGTGGGTGCTGGATAAAAGTGTAATTCATTTACAGCTTCATCGTTATATTCTAGAATGATTAGGTTCAAAGTTACTTTGTATTACAGCCGTTGAAACTGATGTTGAGGTTTAACTGTCTGTAAGTCACCCAGTGGGGCTGCTTTTTAGTTAGTGAAAAAAATGGTCATAACTTTTGGAACTTAAGACCTGAGGAAGGGACAGTTATAGGAAAAACTGCAAGTGTAGCCGGTTGCTATCAGCTAAGGTACAAACAAATACAGGAAGGTGGGTAGGGCTGGAAGCAGGTGCAGAGTGGTACAGCCTTCTGTGTGTGAGCCCTGCTCTTTGTGGTGGCTGGGTGGAGGAGCTGGGCTGCTCCACTGGGTTGGATGGTCCCAGGCAGCCTTGTCCAGGGTGAGATCTCAAGATGAATTACCCTTTTCTTCGGTTACCTTACTGTATTAGCATTTTTGAACATTTCTTTCATTAGATTGTTTCTCTCTTCTCTCTGCAGCTTATGGACAGTGAAACCCAGCTAAGAGGAACGACAGTGGAAACAAGGTCTGTCAAAGAGAGGAAAAGTCATGTGAGTTACCCCAGACAACGTTGGGGTTATTCATGTACTGCCCACACCTTCTGAAATTTCTAACAGTTTAAAAAACAAAAGTTTGTCAGACTTTTTGCTTGAGCAGTGGTTTTAAAATTCAGTAGCTTATACTGCTGGGAGCGTGTGGCCCTGTGATGGTCTATCCAGGGCTGCTTAGAACAAGGCAAGGCCTGTGCAATGTGTTAGTCGTGTCACAGCGGGGCTGTGGGGGAAAGGATGTAGAAGTTGGGGTTAGGGAAAAGAGAATAAAGGAATGTGCCTGCTGGGCAAAGAGAAACCTGAAAGGAAGTGGTATTATAGGCACTGCTTTTACTGTGTGTGGTGGTGTTTGAGTAATTTATGATCTTTTTAGTATGTATCTTGTGTATGTATTCATCCAACAGAAGATAAGACTCGGGTAGAACCCTTTTTTTCCCCTCTTTTTCTTTTCCCTGCAGCCACATCTCCCTAGTAACTGGAATGCTATGTTACAGCAAGCGGTTGGTATTCTTGACATGAGTTTTTCCTAGTAAGTGCCATTTTAAATGTTCTGAAATTTAAGAATAAAATTTCACCTGAGCAGTTTGGGGCACAGTTCCTGGGTTCTTTTCAGTGCACTTTCCCAGTAAATGTTTAAGAGAATTTGTGATGCCTGTTGTATGGTTACTGTGGAGGTGTCAGGATTTTAACAGTGCTTCGTGTCGAACCGCGGTGAACTTCGTATCTCGGTACTTCCACAGATGCCTGCTCTGTATAGTCCGTGCTTCTGCCCTGCTGGGCTCCCTGCCCTGAGCCAGCAGCAAACAGCCTCTGTTCCCCAGCCCAAGGAAGCCTTTAGGCTGGGATGAAGTGCTCTACAGGCAGCTCCTGCTTACTCATTTTCAAAGCAGAGGAGTTCCTAAGTGGTGGTAGGAAGGCAGTGAAAGAGGCACACTACCACCTGTAGGTCTTGCACGTGTTTGACCTAAATGTTGAATTGCAGGGTGGAAGTTGGTGGTGGTGTATTCTATTTATCACTTGTCCCAAAAACCAGGAGTGATGTCTCCTGTTGTTGTGAAGTTGCATGGTCTCTGTTATTTAAAGGTGCTGTTTGGTAGACAGGCTCATCTTTCATGCAGAGATGCTCTCTTTGGAGCAGTTGATCATGTCTGGCCTTCTGCCACTTTTTCAGTAAGGGCTGCTTTGAGCTGTTAGGTTGAAAACAGTCCTTGCTTGTTGCATTGTTCCCATCTGTCCCTGCAGCAACACCAATGAGGTGAAGTGCCTTTGCCAGCAGGGGTGAGAGGTGCCACGCCACAGTAACGGCAGTAGGAATGGTGACGTGCATGGTAGAGCCGGTCAGGGCCTGGGAGCGCAGCACTGAGGAGGTTCAGCTGGTCTCAACTGTTGGGATTTTTCCTTGCCTGCTCCTGTGGTGCTGCTGTGTGTGATGGACAAACACATCAGGGTGCTTGAGTGAGCAGCAAGTTTCACAACTGTAGAAGGGCTGTTCTGAAATGTCACATTTATTTATTGCCTCTTTTTATTTGTATGCCAGGCTAAGAACTCCTAAAAGCCAGGAGCACTTAAAAGTGATTCCTGTCGTGATCATCACCTCTGGTTTTCTTCAGGTTTCAAATGCCTACAATTAAAGGCAACAAAATGGAGAGGCTACAGAAGAACACCAGCAGAGTGCTCTCCAGGTGACTGTGGGACTCAGCCTGTGAACAGCGAGGCAGCGGCACCGGTAAGCTCTGGGGCTGGGCCCTAGTTCTTTTGAGTTTTTTGAGGTCACCAGGGGGTTCCTGGAGCCAGGGAAGCCCAAGAGAGAAGGGAGAGACCTGACAGGATTTGGCATCTCATCCCTCCTTCCATTTGTGGGTGATGACATGGGATAGAATAGAAGGATCCAGTCCCCCACCCTCTTAAGGTGCAGTCAGCAGGCTCCGCTCGCTCCCTGCAATGGCTGTACACGGAAGCACGCAGCATGGGGCGTGAACAAGAGGAGTTGAAATCTGTGTGCTGGCAGGGGGGTTATGATCTAGTAGCAGTTACAGAGATGGGGTGGGATAGCTCACATGACTGGAATGGGGTCGTGGATGGCTGTGTCCTTTTCAGGGAAGACAGGCCTGCAAGGAGAGGTGGTGCAGTGGCTTTTTATGTGAGAGCAACTAGAATGTATTGAATTCTGTCCAGGGGCAGATGAGGGGGCGAGATGAGACACATTCATAATAATCTGGACACCCATAAATCCATGGGTCCTGAGGGGATGCACC